>VZQC01010238.1:3491154-3673496 GCA_009823505.1 Rhizomys pruinosus | reverse complement strand
TTGCCTTCCCACCCATAGAACAAGGAGAAATATGACAATGATGAGGTCGCTCCCCAACTGTAAATTGGAGACAACTATTGTAGAGGTAATCTCTTATAAAACCGGTAAAACTGCTTTCTTTAATTGACTACTAGACATGGGAACTGTGGAAGGGATTACTCTCTGTTCAGAACCAAATATAATACTAAAGTCCTAGGGCTATGCACTCAGGCAAAATATATTAATACAGGAGCTCTGACATCAGCAATGGATTGTTCTACCAGGTGGATGTTGGCCAGGGGATCCAAGGCCCCACAAAAGGTAAGGGCTCCTTGCCTCTAAGTTGGGATACCTACAGGAGGAGAGGCAATAAGACCCTGCTGCCGAAGACCTGACGTTAACATGGGAGGGATGTATTGAGACCACACATGCAAGTGTACAGATGGCCTCTGGAATGCCAGAGAGTGTTACCAAAGGCCACTAAACCAATAAAGCAAATATGGGTCTCCCTGAGTCAAGCAAGACTCCACCGTCAGCACCAGCTACACCTCACCTGCCTGGAAATACTGTGCAGCAGAGGCAGCCATGTGCCTGTATATCCCAAATCTAATTGGCTATTGGCTCTCTCCTTGGAGAAATAACCCATGGCTGATGCCACAAGCTTACATCCTCTACAGGTTAAGAGATGTTATAAGCCACAGTAAGACCCTGTCATATTTATCAGGGGGGAAAAATGTAATTCATGGATTAACATATCCAAACATGTGTCTATGCTAAAGTAACCTACCATAACTATTAGTGCTGCTTAAATACCTATATATTTATCATCAGTTCTATCCTTTAACATTTCTTCCAGGCCTTTCCACATCTCTGTGCCCTCTTCTTTCACCTGACAACTGATCCAGCCAGCATTTATTAAGTGCATCACTGAAGCCATGTTCCCTAGTTACACTATCTCTGTGCGGCTGATCTTCATGTCTCACTTGGGCACCTTGCCTGTAATCCCATTCTCTAGATGCATCGACTAAAACAACTAGGATGATGGGGAGGGAGAGGCCTTGGGAGCCTGAGCAGGAAGCACAAAGGTGCTGTCTTACCTGTACAGCTGGCCCCCCTCCTTGCCAGGGTTCTGCAGTGTGTCCTCGTCATCATCAGTACTGTAGGACTTAGAACGTGATTTTGTGGTTTTCTAAGGAAAAATCATAGCAGTGGTGACATTAGACATATTAGCAACATATAGAAAATGGACTGGATTTCAAAACACATACACAGAGCCTTAGAGGGAAAAATGACCAAATATAACTACTTGTTTCACCATTCAATAAAAAAACATGTTTATGGTCATCCTTGTCTTTTACTATCAATGCCACATTTAGGTTTCATATTCCAAAGCCAATTTCTAAGTCAGACAAAGCTGGCATCTTAGAAAAGTATCTGCTGTACTGACAGGGAGCTACCAGTTTTGTCTGGAATCTTCTCAGGATTATTTTTGTCCTGAGAATGTCAGGATGCAGCGTATTGTCCTTAATCTCCAAATTTATATTTCGGCTCAGACTTTCACCAAGATGGCAAAGTGGCAAAGAGCAGCTTCCTACTATGTTTTAAAAATAGTGTGGTAAAAAAAAAAAGTGTGGTAATAATGCCCATTCCAAAGGATTATTAATGTAATGATTAAATGAGATGACATATAAAGCCATTTTATAAGACATTAATTTTCAATGTGAAATATTATTATACTTACTAAAATAATCTATGAACAGTCCCATGGACAGCTAATTATTCTTATCACTGAATACATGATAAACTTTCATTGTATAGTAGCTGAAGTGCTTCTGAAACACCTTCCTCAGATTCAATTTTATTACAAAATATAAAAAGAAATAAGAATCACTAAAGTCGGTGAAGTGGTGCATACTTATAATCCCAGCACTTAGGAGGCAGAGGCAAGAGGTTGATTGGGTGCATAAGGCCAGCTGCTCTACATGGTTGGTCCCAGGCCAACTTGGGCTACACTCAAGATGCTATCTCAAAAACAAAAAGATTAATCACTAATGATGATGCATTTTCTGAACACACAGTTCTGATGTACATCAGCTCGTGGCTATCAAACCATGAAATCCATTTTCATCTTACTTTTTCATTTAATGTTTTGCATGTTAAGGTCTTCAGAGAGATCACCCTTCACTTGCTTCTTAAATGCCCATTAAGCAAGTGAATCATGGCTCACTTAAGCAGTTTTTATGAGTGAATCTTTTTTTTTTCCCCTGCCTTAACTGGTTTCCTAGATTATCTTACAGACAGAAAATTCCAGACAAATCATACCTTATAACAGTAGAAACAGTTTCACAAAAGCCCTTATGTAACACTTAATAACTAACTTCTTTTTCTTGTTAATTTTTAAAATCCTTGCATTTATTGTGCGTGGGGTGTGTTTGTGTGCACGTGTTCATGCATACATGCATGGCACGGTGTACATGTGGAGGTCAGAGGACAACTTGCTAGAGTTGGTTCTTTCTCCTGGGGTTCTGAAGATCAAATTCAGGTCATCAGGCTTGCCAGCAAGCATTTACCTGCTGACTTATTTTATGACATTTTCACCTCTTTACTGAAGCATAATATATATTTGAAAAAATACACAGTCATAAGCATACAAATCAATGACTTATACATTTTCCCCCAAAGATAACTATCCTAACTTCTACCCATAGGCTTTTTTTTTACGTGACTTTGACTTTCATACAAATAGAATCACACTGTATGTACTCTCTTGAGTTTGACTTCTTTAGTTAAACTTCAGGTTTGAAAGATTATCATATTGTTGTATATAGATGTAATTTTGTCCTTTTGGTGGCTGTTAAGTAGTCCTTTATATGAATATATCACATTTTTAATTGGTTCTATGGTTAATGGACATTTGAACCATTTCCTACTTGTACCATTACAAATAATACCGCTATCAACTTTTGTCTGGTTCTTGTTATAAACCTAACAGTGGAACTGCCAAGTTGAAGTGCTGGCATTTGCAGAGATTGCCAAACTGTGCCAAAGTAGTTTCCATACCTCAGCAATGCGCAACTTCAAATTGCTCAGCCTCCTAACAAACGCTTGATTTCTGTAGTCTGTTTATGCTACCTGTTGTGGTGTATATGGAATCCTATCTTAACTTTAGTGTGTCCCAGATGTCAAGGAGAATGAGACTCTTTCCCTAGCCATTTGGGTATCCTCTTTTGCATTTAAGCCTTTTGTTTCTTATTGAAAGGCAGATTACCTGTCTTTCTTAGTGATTTGTAGAAATTATTTAAATATTCAGAATATGAACCCTTTGTCGGCTATGGGCATTTAAAATATTCTTTCCAGAATGAGACTTGAGTTTTGATATTTTTGATGAACAGTAGTTCTAAATTTTAAAGTAGTTTAAATGTCAATCTTTTTGTCTCCTGGAGTTCTACTTAAGAAATCTTCAGGGACTGAAGAGTTGGCTCAGCAGTTAAGAGCACTAGTTGAGAGAAAAGAACCAACTCTAGCAAGTTGTCCTCTGACCTTCACATGTACACCATGCCATGCATGTATGCATGAGCACGTGCAAACCAACACACCCCACACACAATAGGACCTACGTTCAGTTCCCAGCACTCACATGGCAGCTAACAACCACCTGTAACTCCAGTTCTGGGGGAATCTGACATCTATGGGCATTGTATGACACAGGTGCACTTACATACATGCTCACAATATACTCAAACACATAAAATTAAAATAATAATTTTTTAAAAAGAAATCATCAGTAGCCAGCCATGTAGCGCATGCTTTTAATCCCAATACTCTGGAGTCAGAGGTTAGAGGATCTTTGAGAAGTGGAGGCCGACCTAGTCTACATAGCGAGTTCCAGGCCAGCCTGGGTTATATAGTTAGAGCCTATCTCTAAAAGAAAGAACTCTTCAGCCATTCTAAGATTGCATGATGTTTCCCTCATTACCTACAGAATCTTTAAGTGAATTATGGCTAGTTACCACTCTTAATCATACCTTGTGTTTTCCGAAGTTGGTCATCAGGGATCGTCCATGGGATTTCTTTCCACTTTCCTTCACATCTGGATTCTAAAAAAGTAAAAGCATAATACAGTGATATTTTTTTCCTCTTCCTTGGCTCTGGTAGAATGGCAGAGGGGCCCTCTTTCCCCTGCTTGTTTCCCCTGCTCCACATCTCCACAGCCCTAAATGTGGCTGTGGCTGCTGCACAAGGACGAGCACTGCCGTGGCCACGTGGACACCGTCCAGGACGCAGCAGCTGCCCACAGCTTTCCAAAGCTGGAGTCAAGGGCTCACAGCAATGCCCGGCTGTACCAGGCCTTATGGTTCCTCTTCACTAGCCTGTCTAAAAGCAGAAAGTGGTGTTTTGAATGTTTTAGTGGGGATAAATCATTTTCAGTTAAGAGGAGATTTAATTTTTGGAAAATAACCAGAAGTAGTTAAGAGCCAAATCTGCCGTGTGGAAAGCATTACAGTGAACATTGAATTTAAAATACTAAAAATAAACAAAAGCCAAGCATATCTATGAGGTAACAAGATCTCTTTTCTTTGTTTAACTAAACCACTGGAAAGCTTATCTGTGCCTTGACACAGTTCCCCTGGCGCTGAGCACTGGAGGAAGATATTTTAGCCTCTGAAGATTTCTTGCATGGGTGAATTTTCCACATAGAGACAGTGACCTTCAGCCTGCACCTTGTTGGGGAACAAAAATGATTCATCATATGGAGAGACATGCAGGCCCCCTCACCAAGGTCTTCAGTTAAACAGAATAGAGATAAACACGTGAATAGAACAAAGGTAAGTGAGCAGAGCTATTTAAAATAAAGAAGCTCCAAGATGCTCTACCATGGCTCCAGACAAAGGCCACAGAGACACAATTCATGGGGAAAGGTCTAAGAACTGGCTGAGGAAAGAGCCTGGCAGAAAATGGTGAGAGGTGAGTGAGGGCTTTACAGTATGATGCCGACAAATCACTGAGAGCCTTATGTGTGTTCGTTGACTTCAAAAGCCTGTTAATGCTGATCACTAACTATTCAAAACCTGTGGGATTGAGAAGGTAGCTACAGTGCTCACTGGTTATCGAATGGATGGCATTCTCTACAAGTTGGAGGACAGAGCACTGCCACCAAAGCTATCATTCTTCTCTTGACTTCAATTTTTCTCATCTGTAAAATGGGGAGAGGGGCTAGATTAGCCAGTTGACCTGAGTTCCTTTCTACTTCTAAGAGCCCATTGGTAGGAGGACTATGTCATTTTATTATCCCAAACAGACTGTGGTTTTTTGTTTGTTTGTTTGTCTGTTTGTTTTTGGTCTTTTTAAGACAGAGTCTCCCTACACCCCCAGCTGGCCTGGAACTCACTATGTAGACCAGGCTGGCCTAGAACTCAAGAGATCCGCCTGCCTCTGCCTCTGCCTCTGCCTCTGGAGTGGTGGGATTAAAGGTGTGTGCCACCACACCCAGCCAAATAGGACTCTTTTAAGAGTGAAACTGGGCACCTTTAATAAGACACCAGGACAACAGGTGCATAGCAGAGTTGTTCCAGGCAAATTCAGGTCCTTGAATTCAGCTGGTACCGACAATACTCCAGGACGAACATAAGAATATTAAGTATATCCTTATTTAATTTATGTATCTCTAGAGATAATGTGATTAAAATCCTTTATTTTTCAGAAAATAATAAGTAACAAACATAATAACACCTGAAAGCTAATCAATGGTCAAAGCAGGGATTCCATCCCTGAGTCTCCTTTCTGGCTCCCTCTTTCTAATTTCTTCCATTGCCCTTCTTTATGTAGCAGATAGATATCTGTTAAAAATAGCTCTCTGAGAGGCAGTAAGGCCCTGCTGTCAAAGACCTCGTATAACCATGGGAAAGATGTATTGAGACCACACTTGCAAGTGTACAGTTGGTCTCTAGAATGCCAGAGAGTGTGACCAAAGGCCACTAAATCAGTAAAGCAAATATTGGTCTCCTTGAGTCAAGCAAGACTCCTCCATCAGCATCAGCTACACCTCACCTGCCTGGAAATACTGTGCAGCAGTGGCAGCCATATGTCTGTATATCCCAAATCTAATTCGGTAGTAGCTCTCTCCTTGGAGGAATAATTCATGGCTGATGCCACAGCTTATATCCTCTAGTGGTTAGGAGATGTTATAAGCCACAGTAAGACCTTGTCATCATTTACAGAAAAGCTATAGTTCATGGATTAGCATGCCACCCAAACATCTGTGTCTATGTCTATACCAATGTAACCTACCATAATAATTAGTACTGTTTAAATGCATGTATATCTAATTACTTGTGCTTCATTAGTAGGATTGAAAGGTTATTCCTGGATAAACTGACATATCATCTCACTCTGATAAGACTGGCCAGGATCAAGAAAACAAATGATATCAAGTGCTAGAGAGGTTGTGGGGAAAGGGGAACACTCATCCATTGCTGGTGGGAATGTAAACTTGTACAGCCACTATGGAAAGCAGTGTGGAGAACCCTTGGAAGACTCAAAATGAGCTTGCCATTTGACCCAGTCATACCACTCCTGGGTATATACCCACAAGACTCATCTTACGGCATAAATACATGCACAGCTATTTTATGCAGCTCTGTTCACAACAGAAAAAAGCTGGAACCAACCCAAAGGCCCCCTCAACTGCGGGTTGGATATGAGAAAAATGTGGTACAGTTACACAATGGAAGTTCTATGCAGTGGTAAATAAGGATGACATCAATTAACTTTGCAGGTAAAAAGGCTGACTATAAGATTATTATATTCCTAAGTTCGTAACAAAGTCCCCGCACCACAACGCCTCATGGATCCCTCATCTGTGGATGCTTTTGCCAAATAACCCAGGTATAAATATTTCTTGTGGAGAGGGATGCATATTAAAAGAACAAACAATAGAAGAAAGACTGGCAGAAAACAGACCGAAATGGTGAATTGGGATGGGTGGGAGGGGCGGGAAGAGGGACATGGGTGTATATTCGATTGGTAGCTATTTATATTGACGTAGTTTCAGAAGTTATCCAATTTTGCCCAGACTCTTCTACGGTTACATGGTGTTTTTATACAGGACATTGAGATAAAATTAAATATGTATATCTTAAACAACATTGGTTTTTATTAAAGGTTTTGTTCTATAAAAAATGGTAATGCAACCTGAGTCATTGGGGAAAATATAAATGTGTTGCGACATTTGTTTTACTTAAATACTTATGTATAACAATAACTTGGGATTAACACTAACAAATGTTCTCTAACTTTTTCTGCTGTTACAGTATCATCTTGTAGCATGCTCTTTTACCTGTAGGATATTTAACTTAAAAATTAAGTTGCTTCCCAAGCAACCACATAACAGTCACCCAAACAGCTTGGGTGAATTTGTTGAAATCTGCACCTCCATGTCCAGCCCTATAAGTATGTGACTAAACTGCCCTTTTGTGAGACTCTATGTGGTCAAAAAAACAAAAACCACAAAATAAAAAAAAGGGGGGATACAGATATATATGAAACCTTTTTGCCAAAAAACTTTGCAATTCACAACTCTTAAAACTAATGCATGGGAAAAGATTTGTATGTTCCAACAGGATCAAAATGTCACCAACTTAACAGCTCAGAAAGAAAGATCACCTTGCATTGTGTAGATGTTACCAGGAAGTGCCAGCAGAAGGTTGGCCCCATCTGAACATTGAAAGGAAGAAAAGAACCAGACTGACTACAGACATCAAACCCTCTGTGGATCCACTTGTTAACAACTATTTAGAATGGGTCCTAATGAAACTTATCCTTTAGGTGCTGCAAAAGGTTTTGAGATTGAGAGACTTTCTTACCTCCCCCCTAACCATAGGAAAAGGAGAAATATGATGGAGATAGGTCGTTCTCTAACTGAAATTCGAGACCAACTCGTTATAGAGGTATCTCTTCTATAAAACCGGTAAAAAACTACCTTCTTTATATGACTAAAGACATTGAGGAACTGTGAGAAAGGGATTATTCTCTCTATTCAGATCCAAATATGCTACTAAAGTCTCCGTAAGCTATGCACGTAAGCAAAATAGATTAATACAGGAGAGCTCTTGGAGGCTCTTGATCAGCAAATGGATTATCCTATCCAAGGAAGAATTTTGGCCAGGGATCCAAGCTCCCCCTAAAATGTAAAAGCTCCTTGCCTCTAAAACTGGATACCTGCAAGAAGAGAGGTGAAAGGCCCTGCTGTGTCGAAGACGATGTTAAGCATGGGAAAGATTATTGAGACCACACTGTGCAAGTGTACAGTTGGTCGGAATACACAGAGCGTTGTTACCAACAGCACTAAAACCAATAAAGCAAATATAGGTCTCCTGAGTCAAGCAAGACCTTCTCCATCAGCACCAGCTATACCTCAGCCTGCCTAGGAAATACTTTGCAGCAGTGGCACCTGTTTTATATCCCAAATCTAACTAGCTATTAGCTCTCTATAATCGCTAGAGCTAATAGGGAAAATAACCCATGGTGATGGGACCACAACTTACATCCATCTAGTGGTTGGAGATTTATCAAGCCACAGTAAGACCCTATCATATTTTACAGGAAAAAAAAATAGAACTGTAATTCATGGATTAACATACCATCCAAATATCTGTGTCTATACCAAAGTACCTACCATAATAATTAGTACTATTTAAATACCTATATATCTAATTGCTTGTGCTTCATTAGTAGGATTGAAAGGTTATTCCTGGACAAACTGTCAGCCCATGAAAGGAAACAGCCAGAATTGACCAAGTCCAAGACCAACAGCTCCAGAGAAAGTAGACTGTTTTGCTTTCTCTTCTTCCCTTTTCTAAGCCTCGGGCAACAATCTGTGGAAGAGGGGGCCATGGGAGAATGTTAAGGGCTGCGATTGGGGTGAATGGTGAAACTACAGCATATAGTCTGGACACTCATTTGATCAACTTGATTGAACATACAAGCCCCCCAGCTGATGGTGGGACCCTTGGGCTGTGTGGTTTGGGCACCACACTGCTTGCAAATTGGTTTTACATGAAGGATGCTTGTACTCATAAAATTATTAGTACATAAAAAATGAAAAAATTTGTTAAAAAAAATAAAATAATGAAAAAAATAAAGAAGTAATAAAAAAAAACTGTCAGCCCATGAAAGGAAACACGCCAGAACTGTGATAAAGTCCAAAACGACATCTCCAGAGGAAAGGAGACTGCTTTGCTTCTCACCCACTTGTGCCCATCTTCTAAGCCTAGGGACAATCTGTGAAGAGAGGGAGTGGTAGAATGATAAGGGCTGTGATTGGGGGTGAATGGTGAAACTACAGCAATATAGACGGAACTCTTATTTGATCAAAATGATTGTACATTACAAGCCCCTCCAGCTGGATGAGGGAGCCCTGGTTGTGTGGGTTTGGGCATAGCTACTTGCAAATTGGTTTTACATGAAGGATGCTTATATTCACTACTTATTACTTATTGTTAAAAAATCAAATAAAAAATATTAAGAAAAAAATAGCTCTCTGCAATTTTGATCTTTCCCTGAGTAGCAAGCAGTATATCCTCTTCCATTGAGGGGCAAGATATCCCTAGAATGTCTCATCTATACAAAGGTACATTAGTGAGAACAGAACAGACTCTGTCCTTACTGGGTGGAATATACAAAATGGAGCAGCAATTGGAAGACACTGCAGTGAAAGACAATGATAGAGAAAGTTCAGGGTGTAAAGGATGGCACCAGGAGCCCACTTTTCTGAACCAGAGGTTTCCAGAGCTATGGTATTAAAGCTAAGGCCTGCAGATGACTGGATATTAACTACACAAAATGAGAAAGATAAAAGCTGGTGTGGCCATGGAAACCACACACTGAAAAAGCCTACTAGTAGAAGCATGTCACTCTGGGAATGAAGGAAGGCCCAGTCTCAAAAACAAAACAAAAAAAAAAAAAAAAAAGGAGAAAACAAAACAAAAGAACAAATAAGATGGCAACACTGTGGAGGCTCCAGATCAAGCTGAGTCAATGCCACTCTGCTGAGACACTTGTCAGCTACCTAACCCAGCATCCTTCTTCATTTTCCAAGCCATTATGAATTAGGCTAGAAACCAAACCAGTCCCCCAATTAGCTTAATAGTTGAATAGCTAGATTTCATAAGGTCTAGGGGACCATATGACGTGCGTTCTGCCTGGGAGCTAAGGATCATGAAAGACAGGTGGTGAAAGCAGGAAGGTTGTTGTTAGCACAGGCAGTAACCACACAGCCCTGTCAGCACTAGAATGAGTGCCTTCAATATCCTACAATGAAGACATCAGAAACCCACTGTCCATCTTCCTGGTCCATGGATGATATTTTCATTAGGCACCACAGCTGAAGTTTCCTCTAGAATCCAAATGATTCGCCCACTGAACAACTACTGCTGGTTTTCTTGGGTCTCAGACATTACGTATACCAGGAAAATGGTGGCTTCTGATTTCATGAAATTTACAGACTGGGGAAGGAACAGATATTGAATAAACATTTGCAAATATACAAACTCTTTTTTAAATAGAAGCTATAATAGTGCTGGTTAGTTTTTGTCAACTTGACAAACTATACACCTGAGAAGAAGGAACCTCAGCTGAGGAATTGTTCCATCAGATTGGCCTGTGGGCATGTCTGTGGGCAATTTCTTGGTTTTGGTTGAAACAGGAGGGCCCAGCCCACTGTGGGTAGTGCCATGCCTGGACAGGTGGGCCTGGGCTGTACAAGGAAAGTAGCTGAGCAAGGCAGGGGGAGGGACCAGTAAGCAGCATTCCTCCTTTCCTCTGTGGTCTCTGCTTCTGTTCCTGACTCCAGATTCCTGCCTTGGGTCACTGCTGTGGCCTCCCTCACTGTTACCTATAAGATGAAATAAACTCTTTCTTCATCAAGTTGGTTTCTTCAGTGTTTTATCACAGCAACAAAAGGCAAATTAGAACAATGGAAGTATAAAGAAATAGTGAACTGAATCCAGAGGTAAAAGCAGAACTTACTGAATCTGAGCTGTGAGACTAGATAGGAATAGAGAAAACAGAGGAATGGAGGGGTCCACACAGAGGGAGTGGAAGACAGGGAAGAGTGTGGTACGGTGAGACAACTGGCTGAGTGACAGTGTGGGAGTTAGTGGATCAGACACTGGGGAGATCCGAGACAGGCAAAGAGACCATTATGCAGGTTCTGAAAAGCCTAAAGTGTCTATAATTTATCTCCAAGCCTAACTGGAAGCCACTGAAGAACGTAACACAGTGGAGAGCTACACTCAGATTTGACCTTTTTTTTTTTTTTTTTTTTTTTTGGTTCTTTTTGAGACAGGGCCTCCCTTTAGTCCCATGCTGGCCTGGACTTGCTATGTTAGACAGCTGACCTTGAACTCAGAAATCCATCTGCCTCTGCTAGGATTAAAGGAGAGCGACACCATGCCCACCACTCCAGGGGTCAGATTTACAGTCTTAAAAAAAAATAGCACCAAGAAGCCAGGAGTGGTGGTTCACGCCTTTAATCCTAGCACTTGGGAGGCAGAGGCAGACATCTTTGTGAGTTCAAGGTCAGCCTGGTCTACAAAGCAAGTTCCAGGACAGCTGGGGCTACAGGGAGACCCTGTCTCGAAAAGACCAAAAAAAAAAAAAAAATAGCACCAATTAAATAAAAAAAAAAAAGCACCAATTTCTGAATGGAGAGATTACACTGACAGAACAAGAGAAATCTGGGTGAGAGCTAGAGCTGAGATTTACTTAGATTAGGACACATGTATGGAGAAGAGGTATGGACAGAGAGGAGACATATTCAGAAGGTACCACCAACAAGATGTAGGCAGCTGAATTGAAGGGGAGGGCAGGGCAGATTGTGGAGGGGGGCAGGGCAGGCTGGGGGGGCAGGGCAGCCTGTGGAGGGGGGACAGGGCAGGATGTAGGGGGGGCCAGGGCAGGCTGTGGAGGGGAGTGCAGGGCAGGCTGCGCTTTCTGGAGCCTCTTCCTTCACCGGAGCCCAGGGATGTTGGGCTTGATCCTGGGGTCCCACTGAAGCGGTATCTGAGTCATTTGACCCCAGTCTATTCACTTTAACTGTTTCCACATACATCTCTGATAGATTTTTGTTTTTCAAGCAATACAGAGGACTGAGAAACTTCACAAATGTCAAACGCTTAGAAACCAAGTAGGGAGATGTTTTATATTTTCTTGTTGAAGAGCAAATTTGAGAGGAAATGGCATACCTGCTTGAGGTGTGCATTTAAGCCTTCATGCGTGGCCTTCAGCAGGGCCCTCACTGTGAAGCTGTCAGGGTCTTCTTTGTCTCTGATTTGAGACTCTTTTAACAGTGACTCCAGTTTTTTCCTTATGAAAGATTCTACCTGGTGTTCAGTGGTCCCATTGTTCTGCAAAGAATGAATTAACACAAATGATTCCTTAGGAAACAGAATCAAGTAGAACACGGCTTCTGAGCAAGACAGCCTTGGCTCTATTATCTCATTATTTCGGAATTGAGACACTCATTATAGAGTTTTGGTCCTACAAAATAACAGTTACAGATTATTAAAAACCTCCCCTCTCAGGCCTGCATGCAATCCTGTTCAACCTCATAACATCTTATTCTCTTTTCATTTCAGCAATGCAGAATCTGATGCCTTGAGAAATTAAGAGATAGCTTAGCAGTTAAGAGCACCGACTGCTCTTGCAGAGAACCCGGGTTCAATCCCCAGCACCCACATGGCGGCCGAGAACCGTCTGTAACTCCAATTCCAGGAGAACTCCAGTTCCGGGGGAATCAAGATCCTCTTCTGACCTCCTCGGCATTGCACGACACGGGTGCACAAACCTACATGCAGAGAGTACATTCATACACATACAAAAATAAATAAAATTTTTTAAAAAGAGAAAAAAATATATATATATAAAGAAATTAACATTCCCCTGTTTTGTGTAAATTGTAGGTGGTCAAGGCATATCATCTGGAAATCTCACAAAGACTGAGCCACCTCTCTCAGCCACAAAACACTGGGCACAGGCTGTGCTTATTACACCTCTGCTGTTCACCTATTCAGGCTTGCTCCACAAACTCTCCAACCACCTGCAAATGACCAACCTACCCTAGACATGAAGAAAGATGTGCTGTTCTCACATTCCCACATTCATCACTAAAGGTTTAAGGCTGCTTCTTTTCCATCTGAAAATATATTACTAGGAAGCTATTATATTTGAACCCTGCAGAATGGATAACTCTCTAATATTACATTCATTTCACAGAATACTATAAGAGCAAGGCAATATAAATGCCATAGGGAAATTAAAAAATAACACCTACATCAGGATGGATTACTACATTTCCCTATACTAATATCACATACAATCCAATTAGCAAGGCACTCCACCCACTGGGGACTCTCAGGCCCAGAAGGAGACATAAAGATGAAATAGAGCTCGCACTTGACCTCAGAAGTGAACAATCCATTATGCCACCAAAGACATGTCACGCATACCCACTGTGTTTTGCACAGATGCCTTCGAAAGCATAGCCAACAGTCACAGGGGTTCTGGGGAGGAGCATACCTACCTGTCCTACTGGAGAGGCTGAGAAGACCTCAAAGAAATGTGGGAACTAACTAGACAGCTGAGATTTCAATGGTGAGGAAGCCACAGGATTCCCTATGAGGCACAGTTCCAACAAAGGTGTCTCAAGTATGCCCTAGAATCACAAGGAGCGCCTGAGGTTTCATGAGCAGGGCTTCACAGAGGAGAGTGAAGTACTTTCGGGGCTGGAGAGACTGGAAAGTCAGAAGATAGAACAGCTGAGTGTTCTGCATAGTCAAATGTCAAGTGGTACTTCAGACATAACAGCAGCCTGCAGCCTGGCAGCATACAATGGAAGAGGACAGGAGTCTGCAGATGAAAATCCAGGCACACCAGCACCCATGGCAGGCACTAAGCACCCCAGCTAGGGTGATGAGGATTTAATAAAGATGACAGAGCATTGGGGCGGGGGCTTGTTTTACCTAAAACAAACATATATTGAATATCTACTACATGACATGTGAGAAACACTGGTAAATACACACAGAGCCCTCAGTGTAATGGAGAATGAGCCACACATGTCAGCGTGGGTCATAGACACATGGGGTACGATGGGTGCACAGGGGAGGGGCTCCTCATCTGCCTTGGGAATTCTGCTTCTTGGACTGGAAGACATATGGGCCAAGATGTCCTGAAAGATGGGAGCACTGATTTCCTGTGATTGCTGTAACAAATTCCCCAAACCTGGCAGGCAGCTTCAAACAGAAATTAATTTTGACTCTAGTCTGAAAGGCAAAAGTCTGACCCAAGGTGCCGTCCTAGCCACAGTCCCTCTGAAGCCCTAGGGAGGGTATTTCCTTGCCTCTTCCCACCTATGGTGGCCATGAGCTCCCTGACTGTGCAGTAGGAAGATCTCTACTTGTATCTTCAGGGGTCTCCTATATCCCTCCTTCTGCCTGCCTTCTCCTCTCCTCAGAACATTTACATTGGATTTGGACCCCCAGGTTAAAGGGGGATAATCTTATCTCGAATCCCTAACTGAAGAGAGCTAGGATTTTCCTCTGGATTGGGTTTGTTTGATCTTTTATCCAGACCCCTAAAGCTTCCTGTATTATCAGATGTAAGCCTGCCTTACTTTCTTCTGCTTCATATGTTTGCTGGAATAGAACCTTCCATTTCCTTCAACAACTCTTCCTTGTATTTTCAGCAGTGGCCAGCTGTTTGGCAGGTCAGGCCTTGCTCTCAGCCTAGCAGCTTTCGATCTGAGGAGAGGGGCATGCAACCCTTCCTTTCACATGAGCACTTGGGGGCCTTTGTAGGGTTATTAATTTCAATATTGTTGTGTATCAGAGAAGAGCAAAGCCCAAAGAAAAGGGCAGAACTGGGGAAGGACAGGTTCATGGGGTGCTCGGAATGCACATATTTTCAGATTAAGTCCACTCTTTTGGATATAGTTCTTGTATCCCAAAATAATGACAATACTAACATCAAAGATCACCTGAGCTAGACAGGTGACTCAGCAGATAATAGCACTGTCTGTTCTTCCAGAGGACCCAGGTTTGGTTTCTAGCACCCACATGGCAGTTAACAGCCATATATAAGTCCAGTTTCAGAGGATCTGACTCCCTCTTCTGGCCTCCAGGGGGATTGCACATAGAGGTGCACTTACATACATGCAGGCAAAACACGCATAAAATAAAATACATCCAAAAATTTAAAGATCACAAATCACCAGACATAATAAAAAGAAGACAGTTTGATTAATGTGAGAATTATCAAAATGGGCCCCAGAACTACAAAGTGACACGTCATAGGAAGAATGGGGCTGACAAACTTGTTCAGTGCAGAGTTGTAGCAAATCCATCATCTGTTAAAAAAAAAAAAAAGTATCTGTGAAAGGTAATAATCAAAGTTCAAAACAACATGAAATGTCTGTTTGGGAAAAGCAAGTAAGACTGTACAATGGTGCCTTGCAAAGCACTGCCCTATTCCAGCGCTACTCAAACCACACAACAAACACCCTCTAAGGTATAGCCAACTCCAACTCACAATGTCACAGACACAGATAGACTCAGCAGCTCACCCAACACACAGTCCATGAATGGCGACACTGAAATAAGACCTAACACATCCCATTCAAAACCTCATCTATTTCCCCAGACAATGAGGTAGACATTCCTTTCACATTGCTGCAAAAAGAGATGAATTCTTGAGTCAAAATGACACTGAGTGGGCTCCTATTTTAACAACTGTCAAACATGGGAAGTGTTCTGCAAGAATTCCTCTGTGGAAATCAGTAAGTACGTTTCACTTAAGGCCACAAGTGGGCCAGAGAAAAGAACTCTTGCTCTCTTAATTCCCATTGCATTTGATTAAGTGCCCCTAAGCCTGGAGGGAAGAGACAAAAAGAGGAAGCTTATAAGAGCACTGGGCATGCCCTGCATCATTCACAGAATGCTCCAAATGCCATCTGTTTCCTTCCCTCACTTGGGGCCCACAAAAAGTTGCACACAATGAAAGGATGAGCTATGGATATACCAGCATAGCAGAGCCTAAGCTACAAGGTCAGGGCCAGCCAGTACAGGTGAATAGTGACTGCTAATGTGAAGACTATAGTTATTCACTTCATATCCCCTACACATTGGGATTTGCCAAAGGAATGATCTCCCACCCGTTGATCTTTTTATTCTTCTCTGTGTTTTCATCACAAGAAAATTTGCAGCCACAGAGAACAAATAAATGTGTGGCTGGGGTTTCATTATTATATTATCATTCAGCTCTGGAATCCAATAGCACTACTGACAGAAAGCTAGAGAGACTCCTAACCTATCAGCCTCCGTGCTGCTGGGGCAAGGACCATGGCTGACAACCTCGCGCATCTCATTCTTTTTTCCTTGAGACAGAGGGAGAGGAAGGATGCTGAGGTGAGGAGAAGGGGAAGAACAGCCATCTATGGCCAGGAGCAGTTTCTATCAGAGAAGTAATGAGGATTTCTAATTCCCCCTTTTGAGAGGTTAAATCCAATATAGGAATCTTTGTAACCGATCTATCAGTCAATTAAGCAGTCAATCATACACATTCTCATTTCATCTCCAGTATGAATTAAAACCTTGTTTGGAAAGCTAAAGGTGGCCCCAGTCCAGACTGGGAAAGAGCAGGAAAGGAGAGAGACAGCCACACAGCACTGACATTTCACTGGAGTCACCAGCGGAGCAGGCAAAATTCCCAGGGGACACCCAGACGAATGCTACCAGGACCTCTGTTCTGGGTCACCAGCACGAGGACTTCTGAAAACTCAGTTGCCATACCAACATGCAGCTAAAGTTGAGGACCTTTGCTTTAAAAACAAATTGAGAAAACAAGAAACTGGAATATCTCAATACCCCCAAAAGTCCTTTCTTCCCTGCTTTGGACTGGAATCTAGCAACAGGAAGAATAATATTGCTGCCACTTGGATTGCCTTACAAAGCTTCAAGCTCACTTCCTCAAGGCATGGCTGAAGTGCAGTCACCTTTTATTATAAACTTTTTATTGAATTTTTGTGTATTTCATTTGGCACAACTTGATCTTAGTCTTCTTTATGCCCCCTCCCCTACTGCCACCCTCCCAGGAACCCCACCCCCAATGGGATTCAGACATTCTGCCGTTTGTGTTATGGCCTATCCTGTCAAGTAAGTGTCCCCAGAGGTCCATCAGGGGAAGTTCATCTACGACAGTCTAGTCAGTCAGCCTATGTGGAGTCCCTCCCTTTAAGAAGATCAGCTCTCAGCCGGGCATGGTGGCACACACCTTTAGTCCTAGCACTCAGGAGGCAGAGGGAGGTGGATCTTTGTGAGTTCAAGGCCAGCCTGGTCTACAAAGTGAGTTCCAGGACAGCTGGGGCTACAGGGAGACTCTGTCTTGAAAAGACCAAAATAATAATAATAATAAAAATTCTGAGTAAGATTGGGGCCTGTTGTCCATTCCCACAGTTCTGTGCTGGGTTTTATCTGCTTAAGTCTGCACAGGTCTTGTGCATGCTGAGTCCATTGCTGTAAGTTCATATGAGCAAGGTCCCAGGAGCAGGTAGGACTCTATTTCCATATGGTCTTCCATCTCCTCCCTCTCTCTTGCAATCTTTCCACCCCCTCTTCTGCAATGGTTCTTGAGCCCTGGGTGGGTGGAGCTTAATATAGGAGTCCTGTACAAGCAAGGACCCACACTCTACAGTCTCTTACTCTCTACAATTTGCCCATTTGAGACCTTTTGTGTTTCTGGCCCTCTGTTGCATGAGGGAGCTTCATTAAAGAGAACTGAGAGATGCATTAGTGTTCTCTTTACCCCTGGTTTGGGGTTCTGTGAGCCTTAGATGGAGAGGTTGCATTGTAGATGTGCCACTTAGACTTGGAAAATTACATACAGACAACGTCTCTGTATGACCAGTTGTGGAACTCTGTGATAGTCTCTGTCTGTTGCAAAAGAAGATTGTTTGATGAGTTGTGACTGGGATACTTGTCTGTAAATATAAGGATACATATTTTGGACATAGTAAGAAATTACATTTGTCTAGGGATGTGATAGACTTGGGGTTTTCTCTACTATCTATGACTTTTCCAGCCATGCATATTTGGCTATGTTCACAGTGCCACACATGTGTTTCCTCCCACCGAGTGCACTTTAAGTCCAATTACGTAGCTGTTGATTAACCCGAGATAAAAGTTCCACTACTGTAGCGCAGTTACTTTTCAGCTGCTTGAATCTGCATTCACTCCTGACCTCTCCTATCCCCTGCCTGTCCCTTTCCTTCCTTTAAATCATGTCTAAGGATCGGTCTTGTCATGTGCCAGAAAGAACTGGAATCTAAGATACCTTCTCCATTGTCCACTCCATGTTGCCAGGAGAGGACTTGAAGCTCAGCATGAGGTGTCTCATCTCAGGGTGGACATAGGCTTCTATTGTTCCACTCCATGTTGCCAGGAGAGGACTTGAAGCTCAGCATGCAGTGTCTCATCTCAGAGTGGGCATAGGCTTCATTAGACCCCACAGCCTCACAAGGTGGCTCAGCCCTTCTACAAATGCTAATCAGCATGAGAACAAATATCTCAAAGCATTAAAATGAATTATTTAGGAGAGAAGATGAACTCGTGGCTGTGTTCATGGGAAGGGAAAATGACAAAAAAATGTATGGGGGGGAGAGAGAGAGAGAGAGAGAGAGAGAGAGAGAGAGAGAGAGAGAGAACCAGAGTGGATAACATTAGAGTATTAGAGGATTCCCAAAGATGTGATGTAGGACTCATGATGTACTGGGGCTCAATTAGAACATGTTGGAAGGCTGGTGTTTGTGAGATGAGCTTCATGTTCGAGATAGCTGATGTTTATGCCCAACAGGCTGGCAAAACACAGATTCAGAAAGTATGTGAAAAATGATACTGAAAAACAAAAACAAAAAAAAAGCAAGTTGAAATATGGGAACAGGAAGTCTGTGCAACACACTGACGCAGAGAATGTCAGAAAGGTGAGCGATGCTGAACTGGCTGCCCTGAATCAAGTCTGTGAGATTATTGCACTGTAGCTGGGAGGAAATTGTCCCCTGTGTCTTTGAGCTGTGTGGTTCTTGGGTCACTGAACACATTGCCTTACCCTGTGGCTTACATATCATGATCCAGATTCTCTCTATTGCTGAAGCTACAAAGTAATACACAGCAGAAGCTTAGAGGAATGCAGCACAGCAGAAAACATTCACTGCAAAAGCAAAAACGTAGTGTGGCTTGAATAGGTGACCAGGAGTTAGTGGTGGATTAGGGGGAGGCCTGCATCCTGCTCAGCTTCTAATGCTGGTGCGATGCTGGGTGAGCCTCCAAAGGGGCTCTGGCCTTCACCTGGGGGTTCACTCTGCCTGGAACATTCTTCCTCAGAGAACTAAGCTAATTCTTTTTTTGTAAAGATTTTTGGTTAAATTTATCTTCCCTTAGGAGGCCTATCTGGAAAGCCCCTCTAAAAATTCACACCCTCAAATACGCACCCCAAATATATATACACACACCATGTACATATATACCACATATATGCACACACCACATACATACACACACCACATACACACATCATATACATATACACACATACCACATACACACATACACACATTTTCCCTGGAGCACTATGGCTGTCTAGCATGTTATATATTTCATGTACTTGCCTTGTTTGTCTGCTTCTCTCTCAATGTGTAAGCCCCAACTCTTCTCTATTTTATTTACTCCAATATCATCTAATGCCTACAAAAACGATGGCATCTTCAACAGGAAATGCTCAGTAAAAAATGGCGGCATTTTATAAGACTCTTATATAACCTCATGAAAGTTAGTGTTCTGGTGTCTGTGAATGCTGAGTTAAATCTTCACAATTTATATATAACTTATAAACCCAACCACCTACTTTCAAGTTATAGCTGAGGATAAGAGCTTCCTATCAGCCAAAGGTGTGTTTTCATAAACAACCCCACATTGTACCTTGTTTTGCAGGAATATGAACAAGCGTGTTTAAATTGGTCACCCAGATAAAACAATTGAGCTCCCTATTAACCATAAGACTGTAAGTAGACTGATGACAAGAGAGTACTTTGGTACTGTAAACACAGTTTATGATAAAGGCTCAAAAATAGGGAAGCAAAGTTAACACGAGAACTTTGTATACTTTTACTAAAATGTTGGTCTTTTAAAAAATATTTTTATTGAAGTTTTGGACATTTCATACATCATTTCTTGGCCCAATCTAGATTCATCTCCCCTTCCATGCCCTGCCCCCCACCCCACCCCACCCGAGTTCATGCACCCTGCCATACCTGCCCTGTATCTTTTTCTGAGTCTTTTCAAGATTTTTCAAAGCAGAGGATTATTGTCTTTGGGAGACCTTTACTGTTTCACTCTATTCCCCATCCCAGTTCCACTTACACACTTTCTTCCTCAATACACAGCAAAGCAGCATTTATGAAACCTTACACACAGTTGGTCTCTACGTCACACAAAAGAATGCACGTGAACAGCTGTGTCTGTCTTTGTGGAGTCAGAGTCCAAAGTTATCTGCTCATAGTAGAGCCTAGAAATCAGCTAGTAGACTTGGGACATAAGAGGGATAGCACTGGCATATTAGGTGCCAGCACAGAGCTGCTCCCATAAAATTATAGCTAACTCTCAGTGGACTTTTATAGCCACAGATATTTACCATAGAAAATCAGAAGTTTTGCCAAGTATGGTGGCAGGAGGCTAGGCCCACTCAAGGCCAGCCTGGGCAGCTTGGTGAGGCTGGGTCTCAAAACAAAAAGAGGGGTGGGGAAATAGCTCAGTGGTAAAGCACTTGACTAATATGCACAAGGGCCTGGGTTTAATCCCTGGTACCACAAAAAGGGGGAAATTTTCACCACATTTGAAGAAAACCCGACACTGCTGGATGGACATAAGATGCAGATCAACTCCGTTTGTGCTCAGAGCAGTGCACTACAGGCAGCACAGAGACATTGCTAGTTAAGCTTCCTCCTCCCATTATCTCTAAGCAGCCTTCCCTAGGCAGGAAACCCAGGGCCTCTGCTTCCTGCAGTCAGATGGTAGACCACTCTGTGGTTAGCAACTGAGAGATCTGAGAAACTCCATGCAAAAGTACAATCAGAAGAACCTGGTTTATAAAATAAGACTTTGAAAGGTTAAATGATCCATAATCAAAAGCAATTGGTTGTAATGATAGCAAATATCTAGAAAAGGATATTTAAAATTGTTGGGGTGGAGAGATGGCCTAGCAGTTAAGAGCGCCGACCACTCTTACAGAGGACCCGGGTTCAATCCCCAGCACCCACATGGTGGCCGAGAACTGTCTGAAACTCCAATTCCAGGAGAACTCCAGTTTCAGGGGAATCCAACACCCTCTTCTGACCTCCGCAGCATTGCATGACATGGGTGCACAAACCTGCATGCAGACAGTACATTCATACACATACAGAAATAAATAAAAATTTAAAAAAATTGTAACTATATTTTTAGTTATATAACTGTCTAGATTTTGTGATGTGTGTGTGTGTGTGTGTGTGTGTGTGTGTGTGTGCGCGTGTGAGAGATCCTATTAGGCAGGGGTATTTAACTGAGTTAACAGAAATTACTAAAAATGAAGGGATGAACTCTGAAATTTGCTATTACTTCAAGCTGAGTCTTATCCATTTCACCCCTTCAAAAACCAGAAAGAAATGTCTACTGAGACTTCAGATACCATTAAGGTCTTGTCCCCTCTGCAAATAATGTCAGGTCTCTTTAACACCTTAGAGGTAAGGCATCAGAATTGCTGTAATTTTGATGATTGTGCCTTGCTGGTAACAATATAAGCATTGAATTCAGGATGATGGCGTATATTAGAAGAGCTTATACAAAATGTATTTGAAGGCAGAAAAATGATTCTGATGCCAACAGAATTACCACTTTTCTGTAGAAATGAAACACTAACCCAAAGCCTACGCCCCTTCCGGCTTGTCCTGCAGCAAAGGATATCATGCGACTATTGACCAAGAGAGGGGAAGTGCACCTTTTCAAGCCTTATCATTCTCCAGGTTCAAATTAAAACTCTCCCAGACAGCAGGGTGAAATGTGCTTTTCTGCACTGCAGCTCCTTTGTGTAGAAAAATGTACAAAACTCCAAACAGGCAAACGACCTCCATGGAGCTTAATTAGGACGTGATCCAGCCAAGGGTCCCACATTTGGACGGGTTTGGAAATCATCTGGACTAAGGAATATTTTCTTACAGAGGAGTTTGACATCCTTAAAAAGCAGACCCCAGTGCACCTGAGGTTTAGGCCCCCCTTAGGTACCACAATGGGCAGGCGACATGCAGCAGGGGGTTTGGGAGGCAAGGCCAAACCCAGGAGAGTCCATCCAAAACACTGATGCTTAACCACAGTTTGATGGTCAGTTCCATTACAATAAGGGGGGGGGGCTGGCAAGGGTTCAGATGGGTCTATCGCTAACATTCTCCCAGTTCTGAGGCAGAGAATCCCTGACTCATTCACTTGACAAAGTGACTGGCTGCGTGCAAGCACATGAAGTAATTTAAAAAGAATATCCTTTTTGAATTTTTTACACGCATCAATTTTGTGAAGACTACAACACCGCACCTTTGTGGAGCCTCATTCTTCCTGCAGTGCACGGTGGGTAAAAACCGTGACCACGCCCACAACTTACGTAATGCAGCTTGAACTTGCATTCATCTTCAATTTCATCTGCACTGTCCTCATCAGAGACTTCCCCTTCCTCTGCGTCATCCCCAAGATGATAAGGCAACTTTTTGCCCTGAAATGGATCAAAACATCCCATTTAACAACAAAAATAAATTTACAACAGCCAAAAGGTAAATGCAACCCAAGTGTCCATTGACAGATGAATGGATTAGCAACTGTGCTCTCTACATGCAATGGAATATTATAAGGCCTTTTTTTTTTTTTTTGGTCTTTTCGAGACAGGGTCTCCCTGTAGCCCCACCTGGCCTGGAACTCACTCTGTAGACCAGGCTGGCCTTGAACTCACAAAGATCCGCCTGCCTCTGCCTCCTGAGTGCTAGGATTAAAGGCGTGCACCACCATGCCGGCTACACGGCCTTCTAAAAGATTTTAATTCTGATACATATTACAGCATGGATGAACCCTGAAGGAATTATGCATGAGCCATAAACAGAAGGCAAATCTTGGCTGATTCCATTTATAAAAAGTACCTAGAGCTACAAAGTCATAGAGGCAGAAAGCAGAGCCCTGATAGGAGGGGGCTGGGAGGATGCAGAAATAGTTGCTCAATGGATATAGAATTTTTTTTCTATATCCAAGATGAAAAGCATTCTGACTATACAACAATATGTCTATTCTTTTTTAACATTACTGGATTATACACTTAAACAGTTAAGGAAATGAATAGGTTTTGTGTTCTCTGTGCTTTGCCATAATTTTAAAAGGTGCAAAATGAAAATAAAATGAGTTCTCATTACTCGAGCTGACTGGCAAGCAGGCAGTCTGAAGGAAGATCAAAATACATACAGAAGGACTTTTGTTCCAAAGGCAGTCACATTATTTTCAATTAAATATAATTAATTAGTAATGCTATATTTTAAAAAATCAGACCATCTCCTTTTCAAAACTGTGTGACGCCGGGCATGACAGCGCATGCCTTTAATCCTAGCACTTGGGAGGCAGAGGCAGGTGGATCTTTGTGAGCTCAAGGCCAGCCTGGTCTTCAGACTGAGTTCCAGGACAGCTGGGGCTACAGGGAGACCATCTCGAAAAGCCAAAAAAAAAAAAAAAACAACTGTGTGACTCCTGGTCAAGCAGTAGCCTGTCTGATTGTGCAGCTTTTAGAGTCTGATTGCTGGTATCCCCTGAAACTTGTAAGCTAGAATCTAGTATTATGGGAACTATCAGTGATAGCATAAAGAAAGAGGTCCTCTGGGAAGTGATTAAGTGATGAGGGTTCCCCGGGGCCCCCTTGCCTCTCCCATTATGGGAGGGTGCCTATGAACAGGCCCTCAGTAGACACCAAAGATGCCAGGCCTGGCACAGCAGCAGCTCACACCTGTAACTACTGAGCTGAATTTGAGACCAGCCTGGGCTACAAAGTGAGTTTGGTTCCAGGCTAGCCTTGGCTACAGAGTGAAACCCTAGAGAGAAGAAAGAAAGAGAAAGAGATTGAGACAGAAAGAGAAAGTGCAAATATACAAATACGCCAGTACCTGGAAGTTGAACTTTTCAGCTTCTGGAACTTTGAGCAATAAATTCCTGTTTATAAGCTACTCAGGCTATGGCATTTTGTCATAGTAACCCAAAGGGACTGTAGTCTCCAGGAGCAGGCTGCTCTCCTGAGAATTTCAAGCTGTCCTGAGCCCTTGCACACTTGTGCTCCTTTGCACCCAGCCCTTCTTCCACACAACCAGTGAGACTCATGCACTGGGGCCCTCAGGACCAAGCCACTCTGGGCACACCAATACACTCATAAATCAGGGACTTAAAATTATCTTATGTGTACATAAGTGCACCCGTGTTGTGCAGTGTCTACAGAGATCAGAAGAGGGTGTTGAATCTCCTGGAACTAGAGTTACATGTGGCTGGTGGGAACTGAACCCAGGTCTTTTGCAAGAGCAGCCAGCATTCTATACCACTGAGCCATCTCTCCAGCCCAGAAATCATGGGGCTTTTAGACAAGAGTGAAATTCTCAAAAGATGGCAAGGCATGCCATTACAGTCACCCCTGAGCATTCATCGGGGATTGGTTCCAAGTTCCCCCACAGGTACCAAAATCCAAAGCCGATGGAGCCCTTTCAGTAAATAAGGCTCAGGATTTGCACATCACCTACATACATCCTCCTGTTCACTTCAGGTCACCTCTAGATTATTTTCAATACCCACCAACATAAATGTTATGCAAATGGTTGTTATAGTGTATTATTTAAGAGATAACACAAACCCAGGTATGCTGGCACACACCTTTAATCCCAGGACTTGGGAGCCAGATGCAGGTGGATCTCTGTGAGATCAAGACCAGCCTGGTCTACATAGTGAGTTCCAGGCCATCTGGGGCTGCAGGGAAACCCTGTCTCAAAAATAAAATAAATTAAAATAAAATAACACAAGAAAATGTATCTGTACATGTTCAGCACAGACACTTTTTTTTAATGCTACTTTTATTTATGGTTGGTTAAATCTACCAGGAGGTGGATTGTCTATACTCAACATGGTCTCAGTAATCTATAAAAACACAGGAGGTAGCTGAGCCTGGTGGCGTATGCCTTTAATCCTAGCACTTGGGAGGCAGAGGCAGGTGGATCTCTGTGAGATCAAGGCCAGCCTGGTCTACAGAATGAGTTCCAGGACAGCTGGGGCTACAGGGAAACCCTGTCTTGCGAAGATTAAAAAAAAAGAAAAACACAGGAGGAAAATTTAGAAGAAAATATAGTCAGTTGTTTAAAAAAAAACATCTAGGGCTTGGGAGTTGGCTCAGTGGGTAAAACACCTGTGGGGGAAGCCTAAGGCCTTGAGTTCAAGTCCCCAGACACTGCATGAAGGGATGCAGGTGGTGTGCACCTGTAATCCCAGTGCTGTGAGGTGACACGGAGGAATCCCTGGAAGATCACAGGCCTCCCTCAAATAAGATGCAAGGTGAGCAATGACACACATTTTTCTCTGACCTCCTCCACAAACATGCCCCCCCACATGAGCATGTGCATGTGTATGCGCACGCGCGCGCGTGCGCACACACGCACACACACACACACACAAAGATTAAAAAAAAAAAAGACTACCTTTAGGTAGGAATAAAATGAGTGATTTTTGTGTAATTTCTACATATCCCAATTTATATTCAGGAAAAATAAAAGCAAATAAAAAAGAGTGATGGTCTAGCAAGATCTGATTTTGTCCTCGAGTGGATGGAACTGGTAAATGAAAAGCTGAAAGGAGCAAGGTGCTCCCACCCTCCTCCTCCTCCCCAAAAAATTCGGAGAGACCCCTGAGGACCAGATCCCCAACTGACCTTGAGAAAACAAAAACCTTGGTTAATCTGGGCTGTGTGGCCTTAAGCATCCCAAAGGAAAGTACAACCAGAAATAATCAGTAAGACTAGAGAAACAGTACTGCAGACATAAAACTTGAGATCTTAGTGAAAAGACAAAAAGAAAAAAGAGAGAGTACTGTAGTTGGGCCTGTCTTCAATTCTTACTGGCAAGTGCATCTCATCTACTCTGTGGCTGCCACCGCTTGTGGCACTCCTCAAAGACATGAGACACAGCTTCTTTTTTTTGTGTGTCTTTTTGAGACAGGGTGTCCCTGTAGCCCCAGCTGTCCTGGAACTCACTCTGTAGACCAGGCTGGCCTTGAACTCACAAAGATCTGCCTACCTCTGCCTCCCAAGTACTAGGATTAAAGGCACCAGCTTTTTATTTATTTATTTATTTATTTATTTATTTATTTATTTATTTATTTTTGAGACACAGCTTCTTAACATTCCAAATTGGACTGAGGACTCATGTCTCTCCAAGAATCCTCCAAACCTTCAATGCCAGATTGGGACTACTGAAATACCCACCTTGTGGACTAAACAGCTAAGGGGATGTCAGCCTCATCAGAATATAGACTGCCATTGTTGGACTACCTGGGCTGTATCATGGAGGCCAGTGCAGAGGGATCAAGACAGGACGAGTGCTTACTGGACTTCATTTGGGGGACCATGGGAGGGAAAGACCCCCATGTGGAGCAAAAGTGCAAGATTGATGTTTGGGATTGCCAAGGAGGAACCTTCGAGCGCTTCCTTAAGGAAAACATGACATCTTTTAGGAAAAAAAAAAAGTCCTCCAATTCAAGTGATATGTGTATGTATATATTTATGTATATATATATATAACTATTATTAATATATATATATATTATATCTATAAAAACTATGTACCTATATGATGTATCTATAAGTACGCAATACAAAGTTGGCGAGAACAAAACAAATACTGAAAAAAAAAACTCTGGAAGACTCAGAAAAAAGATCGCAGGACATGTATCGGCAGAATAGAGTGAAGGGCACTCAGGGTGGGAATGGGGGGCATGGAATGAAAGGGAAAGCGAACTCTAACTCTATATTCAATTGTGAAATGATGTAAGACTTATGCAAAAAGTTTAATAACAATAAAAAAAGAGTAATGGATGGCAAGTCCGGGAGCCTGATCAGGGCTCCGAGTGGGCTGTCTACATCCACCAGCCTGACCAGGGCTCTGAGTGGGCTGTCTACATCCACCAGCCTGACCAGGGCTCCGAGTGGGCTGTCTACATCCACCAGCCTGACCAGGGCTCCGAGTGGGCTGCCTACATCCACCAGCTTGACCAGGGCTCCGAGTGGGCTGTCTACATCCACCAGCCTGACCAGGGCTCCGAGTGGGCTGTCTACATCCACCAGCCTGACCAGGGCTCCGAGTGGGCTGTCTACATCCACCAGCCTGATCAGGGCTCCGAGTGGGCTGCCTACATCCACCAGCCTGACCAGGGCTCCGAGTGGGCTGTCTACATCCACCAGCTTGACCAGGGCTCCGAGTGGGCTGTCTACATCCACCAGCCTGATCAGGGCTCCGAGTGGGCTGTCTACATCCACCAGCCTAATCAGGGCTCCGAGTGGGCTGTCTACATCCACCAGTCTGATCAGGGCTCCGAGTGGGCTGCCTACATCCACCAGCCTGACCAGGGCTCCGAGTGGGCTGCCTACATCCACCAGCCTGACCAGGGCTCCGAGTGGGCTGCCTTCATCCACCAGCCTGATCAGGGCTCCGAGTGAGCTGTCTACATCCATCAGCCTGATCAGGGCCCCGAATGGGCTGTCTACATCCATCAGCCTGATCAGGGCTCCGAGTGGGCTGTCTACATCCACCACCCTGACCAGGGCTCCAAGTGGGCTATCTACATCCATCAACTTCTTACTTGTGAGCAAAGAGGAATGTTAACAGGATATTAAATTGTTCTCAGAATGTCCCAGAGAGTGGGGTGGGCAGAACCAGGCTCTGACTCTGAGTGACTGAGCTATTGTGGTAGGCAGCTTGCAAAGTATTGCTTAGTATCTCCTTCATCCTGTCTCCTTGTCCTGCAATACACTCTTCTTGAGTGTGGGGGCAGACCTAGTGACCACTTCTAACACAGAACAGCAAAGATGACAGGTGGCCTTCCTGAAATTTTAATTGCATTCTTGAAATTTTCATGCAATACAATTTGATGGTATTTAGATTCCCTATCTTATCCACACCTCCCATACAGCCCATTGCCCAAATGGATGTTCTCTATTTTATAAATAATAAGGTCTATAGGGTCTAATTTGTGTCTTCAAATGTCCTTCAGTGTGGGTCCATCCTTGGAAGAGACTGTCCCAGCCCCTCCCTGCACCCATCTGTCACCACAGTTTCCTTAGGTGGGGCTGGAGCTCCTTGCTGGGATTTCAACTCACAGGAACTTGCATGAGATTTGTGCACACTGTCACCATTGCTGTGAGTTCATGTGAGTAACTGCCCAGCTCTCTGAAATGTGGAAATTGAACAGGTCTGGCTCTTACAATCTTTCTGATACCTCTTCTGCAAGGATCCCTGAGGCAGGGATCCTTAGGAGGCAGAAATTTGATATAGGTGTCCTGTTTAGGATAAGCAGTCTGCAGCCTCTTGTTCTCTGCACAGTGCCAGTTGCAGGTTTCTTTGTTAATCACCATCTGTTGCAAAAGGAAACTTCTGAGTTCCAGGACAGCTGGGGCTACAGGGAGACCCTGTCTCGAAAAGACCAAAAAAAATAGGAGAGAAGCACTCTATAGCCTCTTGTTCTCTGTACTTTGCCCAGTTGTGTCTTTCTGTGTTAATCACAAAAAAAAAAAAAAGGAAACTTCTCTGGTGAGAGCTGAGAGATGCATTCATTCTGCCAAGATGAGGTGTGCACCGATCTGGGATGGGATAGGAGTGGAGCCCTGTCTCTTCCTTCATTTTAGTTCTCATACTCCTCTGCTTTCCCAGATCTCAATCTCTCTCTGTCTCTGTCTTTCTGTCTCTCTCTCATACACACACACACACACACACACACACACACACACACTATAAATTGTTCAATGGAAAGGACTACATAGTAAAGAACTAGGCAAGGTCTCTAGGTCAACAGCCTGCGAGAACATGTTAGCTGCCACCACCAACTGATTCTGGAAGAACAGCTTCCTTCCCCACCTTCAGGCAACTGACATCATCACTGCAGCCTTATAAAAGGCTTTGAGCAGAGAATCCAGCTAAACCATACCTGAAGATCTGACCCAATAAATGTTTGTTTGTTTTTTTTGTAAGTTGATGAATTTCAGGCCAATTCACTGTGTAGCCACAGAGACTTAATACAACCACCAAATAGAATCATGGGGCAGAACTAGTTATGCCATCTGGCCCTTGATGCTTCTGCTTCAATGCCAGGGGCAGGATCACCTGATTGGCAGTTTCTCAGTGGACAATTACCCCCTACTTCAAGAAAGACTACAAAATGATAGCTATCATTTTCTCCTCCTACAAGGCATTCCTCAAAACAGAGATGGAAAATTCTCTAACTATGGAAGGCTTCCCATGCTTGGAACCAATTCTTCCCTGCACCGGATATCAGCTTAGTCCACTTACAAGAGGAACCTTTATCTGTCATCATGAACCTAGCTAGATGCCTAAAGGCTTTAGCATGGAGTAATTGCAAAATAATTAGATAATCTATACAATAAAAATAAAATCTATATTCAGAATCAGAATGATTAGGATCTTGAAACTTAAATATGCTTTTCAACTAACAGAACGGCATTTGCAATACTAAAGTGGTAGCACCTCATGTGTGCATTATTGTTTTGTTTTGGACAGGGTCTTGTGTATCGCAGGCTGGCCTTGCACTTGCTATTTAGCTGACGATGACCTTGAATTTCTGCTACTCCTCCCTCCACAGGTGTGCACCACCGAATCCAGTTTATGAGGTACTGGGGAGTGAATCCAGAGCTTTGCATGCTGGGCAAACATTCCGCTACATCCCCAGTCCCAATTCATGTGTTGTTAATAGCAAACCTCAGAATTAAGATATTCAAATACATGTAAATATAATTTTAGGTTATATTGATGCAGAATACTCCCAGCAAATGAGGGTTTTTTTCTTTATTTTAAGGAACACTTTTGTATAGTTGTTATGATAATATGGCAGCATCAGAAATAAGGTACTCCATTAAAATGGGGCCAGATTCACTCAGGAGTTATGGACATAATGGTATCAGCATCTTTCATATATTTACCACCAGCCATTTATTTAGAGTCAACTTTGTGTTGGGCACATTGGTAGGTACCAGTATGGGCCTATAGATACACATTCAAATGTAGAGACAACACTTCTCTCTTTGGAAATAACATCAAAATCAATTGATTTTTTTTCAAAAACTCCTCAGTAAAACAAAGCTAATAATCACAAGAGCATCACCACATTAGAAATAATTGACCCCCAAATAGTACAAATGATTCCAACAGCAAAGAGGAAAGGTGCCACACAGGTGGGCATAAGCAGGGGCAGCAGCACAAAACTATGTTGTGTTTTTTGTTTGGGTTTTCTTTTTTTTTTTTTTTTTTTTTTTTTTTTTTTTTTTTGGTCTTTTGAGACAGGGTCTCCCTGTAGCTCCAGCTGCCCTGGAACTTACTATGTAGACCAGGCTGGCCCTTGAACTCACAGAGATCCACCTGCCTCTGCCTCCTGAGTGTTGGGATTAAAGGCGTGCACCACCACACCCTGCTCCCCCTTTGTTTAAGTGTGGCTGGAGATGAGGGAATCAAACCCAGACACAACCTTCATAGAACATCCAAAAGATTTATTTTAGAAAGACTGTATATTGAGAGCCATATTTTTGGCTAGCTTGTCCTTATTTCTAGTCCCTAGAAATACTTTATCCAGGCAAAAGAGGAAGAAAAACATTAGAGAAAAAAAAAAAAACATTGTCAGTTTAGTTTTACTTCATTGGGGTAGGGGAGAGGTCGAGACATGGTCTTGCTTTCTGTAAGCCCAGACAGGCATTGAACTTGCTCTGTTCCTGCCTCAGCCACCTAAGTGCTGAAATTGCAGGCATGCACCACTATACCCCGCAAGGAGCACTGTTTTAATGTGTTATTAACAGAGTTACTCCAGTGGAAAGTTAAAGCTAAAATTAGGTGGTATTCTATGTGACTTAGTGAATTTAGTCATAGTAGATATGAATGACAGATGACCCAGGGGCCTTCTGGGAATTCTTTTCTGGTCTGCATACGATTTCAGAAAGGAGTTACACTCTAGGCATGGATGAATTTAACATAGAAAATGGAAATGTTCCCAGAGACTGAGCCACAGTCACCTCTTATCTTCAAGCTGTCTGTTGTGAGGCCCAGGAGGGTAATTAGGCCATACGATCTCACCTACAAAATAGGAGATTCAGGCCACTAGCAAACGCTTCTTTCAACAACAGCAATTGAGGAAAAACTGCTAAATTTGTTGTTATATTTGCTCAAAAGCAACTTTCACTGATTTTTCAGGAGATAGATAGACAGATGTCTTAATCTCTTTTCTTCTTTTTTGTTTCAATTTTAAGATTTTTTAAAATTTATGTGTATGTGTTGGTGTGAGTATATTCCATGTGTGAGCAGATGCCTGTGGAAGGTCAGAGAGAAGGTATCTGATCCACTGGAACTAGAGTTGCAGGTGGTTGTGAGCATCCCAGTATTAGAGCTGGGAACAAGCAGGTCCTCTTATAGAGGAACAAGTATTCTCAACTACTGTGCTATCTTTCCAGCCCCATCTTTTTTTTTTAAATTCTATTTTATTGACTTCTTTTTTAAAATTTATTTTATTTATTTATTTATTTAGTTAGTTAGTTAGTTAGTTAGTTAGTTAGTTAGTTAGTTAGTTTTTTTGAGACAGGGTCTCCCTTTAGTCCCAGATGGCCTGGAACTCACTATGTAGACCAGGTGGGCCTTGAACTCACAGAGATCCACCTGCCTCTGCCTCCTAAGTACTAAGATTAAAGGCGTGCACCACAAATGCCCTGCTCAGCCGCATCTTCTTTTAAAAAATATTTTTTATTTATTTTTTATTTTGTATGGGTGCACTTACACACATGTATTGCCTGCATATGTGTAAGTGCACCCTTATCGTGCAATACTTGTGGATATCAGAAGAGGGCAGCAGATCCCCTGAAGTTATGGGCAGTTGTTAGTTGCTATGTAAGTGCTGGGAACCGAAACTGGGTCTTCTCAGCCAGTGTTTTCAACTGCTGAGCCATCTCTCCAGCCCTTCCAGCCCCTTTCTTAATCTCTTAGATATGAAAACTTTCTATACATATGGTTTGAGGTATGTAGTTATAATAAAAAAAAAAAACTACTTGTCAATAACCTGAGTGCTAAGTAGCCATTTCAATGTTGCCTTTAGGAGACTGTTCTGATGCCAGAACATCTGCTTTTGCTTCAAATGGGAACACAGATTATAGGCAGTCTTATTTTTTTCAAAACCGTATTGATTGATTGATTGATTGATTGATTTGGTTTATTGAGACAGGGTCTCTGTAGGTAGCCCAGGATGCTCTTGAACTCACTACCTTACTGCCTCAGCATGTGGAATGTTGAGATCATAGCTGTGTGCCACCACACCCAGCTTTCTTCTTAACTTCTAAAGAACCTCATCAACAGCGAACGTATCTCAAGTGCACCTGAGATGTCTGCAGCCCTGACTACTACCTCCACTTCCAGTGACTGCCTCAGACCTTCTAACTGATTTATTCTGGTGCCCATAAATACTCAGACATTCCATGCCAAATGACCAAAGTCCAGCCATGAGAGCTCAGCTGGTTTACAACAAATATCTACCTTAAATTCCGCTGTCCAAAATTAAAGATTTTAAATCAAATGGTCTCACACTGTATTTAATTTCCTGACTGTTGGGCAAGGAATAGTTAAGAAACGAGGAAGTATTTACAATATTACAGAGGTAAAGTTTCATTTTCTAATCAAGCCATAGTTATCCTTAGCCAGACTTGAGCATTTTAACCTGTCAATTATCTGAAGCTTTTATTCAAATGCATTTATCGATGCAAGTACCTGACAATACGTCTTCGCTGGATTCTGAATATTTAACTTTCATTAAAATTGTTAGAAAAGAGGGTTTTGGCCAGGTCTGAAGATGACTTCCTTCTCTCTTCCCCTTGCCCTAGAGTTCTGCCACAAGTATAGTTTCCTTGGCTCTCTTACGTCTGCTGTGGGATACATATCCTTTAACCCAGCCTACTGCTCTGTTCTTTAAGGCTTTAGACTCAAAACAATGCAACCATCCAAGGTTTTAGTTGAAAGGAAAAACGCACTGTAATTAAGTGAAACCCCAAAGCCAGCAATCTAAAAGCTCAAGGAACTGTCTTGCTGACTATTCTGTGCATTCATAATGTTCATTGTAGTAAAGCTTCCTCCAAGAAAAAAAATCTGTTGATAAAATGTCATTCTGCACACCTGTCTCCTCTCCAGTCTGTGAGTCCCAAGGGGAGTTATGTCTGTGTTCATGATGCTGTTTGATGCAAGCGTTTCTCACTTAGGTAACCAAGGATCAATCAACCATGAAGATTTTTTTTTCTTTTGACAGACAGTCATTGGAGCTTGAAATGGGAGAGAAGAATGTGAACGAAACGCCTTCAAGACACGGAGTCAGACAGCTTTCTCCTCTCTTGCATCTCACGTTTCCACACACACACACGTCTCTGTGTGAACTCCTCCAAACTAAAATAGCCTGCATAGCACTGATAGTCATAAAAACAAATCCTGAAGCATCCAATCACTCAACAATAATTTTCTCTGAGGCATGGCTATAATGTGAAATAAGGCGCATACACATATCTAGACAACGCATTACATGCATTGTAATTATTATTTTCCTTTTAAACTAGTTTTTTTTTTGTCAGAAGGAAGGGAAGATGAAATTGATCAGTAATGCTTTGATTATACCCTTAATTACCTTCACCAGGATTTTGCCTTTCAGACTCTGAGGACTTGGGAGCTGCCTGTACTCTCCTGTGTCGACAGAGGACAGGTCCAGTTTATCTTGGAATATTCCTTTCAGGTACTGAGCAATCTTCCTTTGTTGCTGGATACTGCAGTGATTCTCAATAGAAAGTATAACCGGGAATCTGAGAAAACAGCAACAATTCAAGGGCATTCAATACGGATAGTTCATAAGGATTCCGGGAAATAATCTGTATGCACTGCTTCTTGCAATCCCAATGACTGTATGTGCAATACTGATAATGCTTAAAATGTTGCTAAAATGAGAATGATTACAGGTGCTGTAAAAGTAATCATAATTTCTCTGAGCAAATATACTTTGCCAAGCATAATGAATGAACAAATATTAATCCATGCAGGATGACTCTGTTTAATAGTTTGTATCAGACAAAAAGTGGGGAAATGTATTTTCTAAGAGAAAATTCTCAAAGAAATGAAGAAGCCTAAGGAAAGAAATGTTATACAATGCAATTTTTTCTTATTCATTCAAAAGTGGAAATAAGCCAGGTGTGGTGGTGCACGCCTTTAATCCTAGCACTCAGGAGGCAGAGGCAGGCGGATCTTTGTGAGTTCAAGGCCAGCCTGGTCTACAGAGCAAGTTCCAGGAGAGCTGGGGCTACAGGGAAACCCTGACTTGAAAAATACCAAAAAAAAAAAAAAAAAAAAAAAGTGGAGATACATCAAAGAGACTACTGATATCATTAAACACAGTTGTTTGCCCTAAAAATACACATAATCAGCCCCAGCTTGAAAACTAATATTAAGGGGAAACACTGTAAGGTAGCTTTGTTTTATACACTGTGTGGTTATCAGTCAGGCCTCCCCCAATGCTTTTTTAAAACTAAACACCAGCCTTCACCCTAAAAAAAAAAGCTGGCCAGCAAGATGGCTCAGTGGGTAAAGTAGGCTGCCACCAAGCTTGATGTTCTCAATTTGATGCCCTGGATCCCCATGGTAGAAGGAGAGAAAGTCCTCCTGAAAGCTGTCCTCTGACCACCCATGTGCACTGTGCTATGTGCACTGTGCCACGTGCATGGCACTGCCCACCCCACCAATAAATATTTTACAAAAACATTTTTTTTCTTTTTGAGACATGGTCTCCTTATAGCTGCAGTTGACCTAAAACTCACTATGTAGACCAGGCTGGCCTGGATCTCAGAGATCTGCCAGCCTCTGCCTCCCCAGACCTGGTATTAAAGGTATGCGCCACCACACCTGTTTTAGGTTTTTTTACTTCTTTTTATTTTCTGTGTATGGGTGTTTTTCCTGCATGTATGTTAAGTGCACCCATGTTGTGCAATGCCGGTGGAAATCAGGAGAGGGCGTCTGATCCTCTGGAACTAGAGTTACAGACAGTTGTTAGCCTCTAGGTGGGTGCTGGGAAATGAACCCAAGTCTTCTACAAGAACAGCCCATGTTGTTAACCTCTGAGCCATCTCTCCAGCCTGATAAATAAATATTTCTTTTAATTTTTTTTTTGTCTTTTCGAGACAGGGTCTCCCTGTAGCCCCAGCTGTCCTCCTGGAACTTTCTCTGTAGACCAGGCTGGCCTTGAACTCACGAAGATCTGCCTGCCTCTGCCTCCCAAGTGCTAGGATTAAAGGCGTGCACCACCACGCCCAGCACAAATAAATATTTTTAAAAGCCAAGACTTCATTCTGTCCCTGCATGTGGAAAATGCAAGACCTGTGTAAGGTGATTACCACCGACACTGTGAGAGACTGACAGCAGAAGCACAAAGAACCATCCTCCTTTTATTCTTCTTTCAAGTTTGATTTTTTTCTTCAAAATAAGAAACTACTTCAAGTTCATATTTCTGGATATTTTTCCAGTTTTCTAGCACATATCTTCAGAAATAATATGTAATATATTTTTCCAAAGTACATAAATCAATATTTGAATTACCTAGTATATTTACATGAAGGAAAAGTACTTTCCTCTGGGTTTTTATGGCAAGCACAAGCTCCTCAATATGGCCTATGACTTCTCAAAATTAAATTCTCTACTTATTGGGAAATGATGCTGGTGATCATAATGCAGATGAACTCAAGGTGGCTTGCTTATCTGACTGTAATCTGCTTGCTGTCTGTGATTTCAAATAAGTTTTAGCCAAGGTGTCAGGAAGAGAACATAAGAACAAACTAACTCACAGAGATCTGCCTGTTACTGCCATTGTTGGACTACCCAGGCTGTATCATGGAGGCCAGTACAGGAAGATCAAGACAGGATGTGTGCTTACTGGACTTCATTTGGGGAACCATGGGAGGGAAAGACCCCAATATGGAGCACAAGGGCAAGATTGATGGTTGTTTGGCCTTGCCAAGGAGGAGCCTTCAAACACTTCCTTAAGGAAAACATGACATCTTTTAGCAAAAAAAAAAAAAAAGGAAAATTCTCCAATTCAGGTGATATGTGTATGTATGTATATAATTATAAATATATAATTATATATATATATATATAGTAGATAGATAGATCATATGAGATGAACATTAATTAAAACAAGCAAACAAAGATAAAAAAAAGCAAAAAAAAAAAAAATATAACCTCTGGAAAGACCTCAGAAAGATTCAAGTTCATGTTATTGGCAGTGTGCAATTGACTCAGAATGGGGTGGAGGGGCATGGGAAAGGGAAGGTGCTCTAAAGATGTCGATTGAGAAATGATGTAATGATGTATTGGATAAAAAGTTTAATAACAAAAAAAATTGGTAATAAAATTTAAAAAATAAAGTTAAAAAAGAACAGAACACACCCCCCAGTCATCTCTTTACGGCATCACATGATTTTAATAATGCAACTTAAGAATGATCGATTCAGCATTAAAAAAAGCCATCATGGTGCTGGAGAGATGGGCCTAGAGGGTTAAGAGCGCGATCCGCTCTTTACAGAGGACCGACGCGGTTCGATCCCCAGCACCGCACATGGCGGCCGTAGAACCGTCTGAAACTCTCGATTCCAGCGCGAGAACTCCATGTTCCGGGGGAATCCCTGACACCCCTCTTCTGACATCCCGCGGCACATCTGCACGACACGAATGATGCACAGACTTGCATGCAGACAGTACTTCATACATCATAAGAAATAAAATAAAATTTAAAAAAAATAATTAAAAATAAAGCCCATCATGGGCTGACGAGGAATGGCCCTAGAGAATAGAGCCTCGGAAGCCGCGTCCTCTTACAGAGGACCCGGGTTCGATCCCCAGGCACGACCACATGGGCAGGCGAGAAACCGTCTGGAAACTCCAATTCCAAGGAGAATCACAGTTCCAGGGAGATCCGACAACCTCTTCTGACCTATTCCGCAGGATTCGACACAGGGACTGTGTACAATACGGTGCACAAACTGCAAATGGCAGACAGTACATTCATACACATACAGAAATAAATAAAAATTGGGGGCTGAGAAAGAGATAGCCTAGCGGTTAAGAGCACCGCACGCTAGCTCTTGCAGAGAGACCCGCGCAGGTTCGATCCCCAGCACCCACACTTTGCGGGCTAAGAACCGTCTGTTTACACTCCAATTCCATGAGAACTCCAGTGTCCAGGAAGTGGGAATCCGAGACCCTCTTCTGACCTCCGCCGGCATTGCATGACACGACAGACGGTGCACGACCTGCATGCAGACAGTACATTCATACACATTACACCAAAAAAAAAAAAAAAAAAAAAAAAAAAGAAATAAATAAAATTAATTTAAAAAAAAGCCCATCACTGTCTCATGATGCCTAGCATACAGCTATTCTCAACATGGGAGGTGATTTTGAGCTCCATCACACTAAGAGACATTTGTCAATGTCTGAAGACATTTTTGCTGACTACAATTTAGGGATGCTAACTAGCATTTGGTAAGAGGAAGTCAAAGATGCTGTTAAATACCCTATAATGCACGAGACTACTCCCAACAACAAATTATCTTACCCCAAATATCCATTGTCCCAAAGTTAAGAAATGATGGTAAAGGGCTGGAGTGATGGTTCCATGGTTAAGAACACTTGCTGCGATTTCCAGCATCCACATGGTGGTAACAACCATCCCTAACTCCAGTTCCAGGGGATCCAGCACCCCCTTCTGGCCTCTGATGGCATTGCATGCACATGTACTTACATGCATTCAGGCAAAACACTCATATTCATGAAATAAACAAGGCCGGGCATGGTGGTGCGCGCCTTTAATCCCAGCACTCGGGAGGCAGAGGCAGGTGGATCTCTGCGAGTTCAAAGCCAGCCTGGTCTACAGATCGAGCTCCAGGCCAACTGGAACAAAAGGGAGACCCTATCTCAAAACTACCCCCCCCAAAATAAATAAATATAATAGCTTAAAAAAAAAACATGGTAAACAAAACAATTTGAAAAAAGAAAAAGGCCCAAACTTTTAAGTTTCCTAAACAAGTATACGACAAGTTATCATTGAAAGTGCATTTCTTCCAAGCATTTGTTTTTAAGTTTGAAGTGAAAGATCTGGGCACCAGGCCTCTGAGGTACGCAGGCCCGAAGTCTTCTCAGTGCCGTTTGATATACGGGCAATGGAGACATGTATGATAACAGGCATCAGGATAGAAAGACTGATCAGAATGTAGTGCTCAAGATTCCTCCAGATCAAAGATGCCACAAACTAAATTTACCATGCAGTAAGAATCTCTTATTAAGCCGGGTGTGGTGGTGCATGCCTTTAATCCCAGCACTGGGGAGGCAGAGTCAGGCAGATCTCTGTGAGTTCAAAGCCAGCCTGGTCTACAGAGTGAGTTCCAGGCCAGCTAGGACTAATGGGAGACCCTGTCTCAAAAAGACAAAAAAAAAATCTCTTATTAGAATAGATAGCATTTTAACCTCATGGCTAATTAATTAGGCCAAATATTAGAAACGTAAAGGCTAGTACTAAAATATTTATTTTATGCAATTATAATTTAAATTTGCTTCTTTTTGTTGTTGTCATTTAGTACTCAGCACTAGACTCAGGGCCTTGCAACTTGCTAGGCAAGTGCTTTACCACTGAGCTACACCCCAGCCCTTAAATTTGTTTCTTTAATTGAAAAATATTTTCCAATATGCTTGGTATTCAGGATACATGCTAAACAGCAAGGAATACATAAGTGACTAGGATAGATAGATAGTCACTTTTTTCAGTGAGTTCACCACTTAACTATTATATAGCAACTTTTAGGAGGGTGTTACATGCTATGACATATATATATATATATATATATATATATATATATTTCTGCACACAGAAATGAAGAAAAGGAATATAAGTCAGGTGGGGATGAAGGGGAGGGGCAATACGCTTTCCAGTGTAACAGTGCTTAAATAATCTGGTTGGATAAAAACAAACTTAATAACAAAATAATCTGGTTGGATTAAAAAGAACTAGGTGGGTGGCATGCTGAGAAGGGTGTTTCTGGCAAGGAACAGCATATGCTGGGGTGAGAGCTGTAAAAGCTCCAGGCTTGCTGGGGAAGGTGAGCAGATGCTAGGTCTCTATGGAGCAACGGTGGCAGAGGACACTGGAGGAGAAGGAGTTATGCTTTAAAGGGCATGAAGACATCCTGGGTGCTACAGAAGCATTAGAAAGGACTCTAGGACAAGAATTAGAGCAGCACGGAAGGTTCAGAAAGAAATAATGGCATCGGCGTGGAGGACGAGCCAAGGAAGAAACAAGAAAAAGGGAAGTGACGACGTTGAAGAACAGTTACATTTCCTTTGTTGGATGTCTTTTAAAATATCTTTTATTATTTTTTATTTTATGTGTATGAGTGCATTGTCTGCATGTATGTAAGTGCATCTGTGCCCTCAGAGGTCAGAAGAGGGCATCAGAGCCCCTGGAACTGGAGTTCCAGATGGTTGTTAGCTACCAGATGGGTGCTGGCAACTGAACCTAAGTCCTCTGGAAGAGCAGCCCGTCCTCTTGACCACTGAGTCATCTCTCCAGCCCCCTCTGTTGGATGTCTTATATATCCCAAAGTGTCTGACATGAAGCATTTTACTACATATAATATAATGTCAAAAAACCATTATATATAACAAACAACTCATTTCCAAGCTTTACAGGTTTAGAATTTTAGAAGCCAATCTTTGTAGGGACATTTTCAAGGAGACAGGATGAGAGAGAACAGGATTAACCAGTAAGTGGGGGACAAGACTGCACAAACTTGGAGGGCAAAGGATTTGTTCCCCATCTTCTCTGGGGAGGAGGGAGAGAACCCAGGTCACAGAAACAGAGGTGAGGAATCAAGAAAGACGGTGTGGTAACCGAATTCACTCAGGCCAGGCTCCCAGGTGAGGCGTGCCCCCCCCCATGTAGTACTTACTCATTCTTCACAAAGGCATGCCTATTGATGGTCTCCACAACATCTCTGAAGAGAATTTTTGAAGTAAGAGTGTAACCGTGGTGTACCACTGGCTCTCCATCTGGACCATCCCAGCAGTCAACTGCCAGACACAGAACTTTACATCAACAACCTCAAGTCCTAGGAGCTTCTTAGTACTTCCAAAAATACTAGACACATTGGAAATACTACACATCATTGGAAATTATATACATTACAATCAAGACAGAGGCATAAAGATAGAGGAATAGGCAGTCTGACATACCCACCAGAATAAAGACTTAAAGGTGATAAGTATTTGCTTTTTTGAGAGCTTATAATTTATAAAGTCATCATACTGATAAGTAGCCTAGCATTTACCAAAGGTTCTGTTGTACATTCATCTCAATTGAACCAAGTATGTGATATCACTTTTTAAATATACATCAAAACTAATTATGTTTATTAGCTAAAGCAAATTAAACTTGCATAGTCTAAATAAAGGATTTAAACTCCACTATATACTGCCAGGGTAAAGTACAGATTACAAGCACTCAAGAAACTTTGATTTTCTTCTTACACAGTGATCTTTGAGTTTGGCATTCTTCATTTTTAAAGCCTCTGGGTAAAATATTAATAAATGCAGATTTGAAATAGATGCACAAGCTTTCAAAGATGAGTTTTCACAACTCTCTGATGTCTGTGAAGATTTATTTTTATCATATGAATGTCCTTGAAGGCTTCAAACTATGCATACTGTGAAATTTAGTTCATGTTTCTTTCCTGGAGTTGCTGCCTTTTTTTTTTTTAGAACACTATGTTATCTCTCTCAAATCACTGACAGGGCTTTCGGAACTGTTCCCTTAAGCCCATTATATTTCCATTTGATTTACTTCCATTTCACTAATTATATCGTACTTATAAAATAATGCCAACTTCCCAAGTTCAAATCCTCAGATTGTAGCATAATTTATGTGACTATGAGCAAACAACTCAGGCATTTGAAGCTTTCTTTTGCCATATATAAAACAGAAATAATAATGTGCTTAAAAGTATAATGAAGCCAGGCATGGTGGCGCACACCTTTAATCTTAGCACCTGGGAAGCAGAGGCAGGTGGATCTTTGTGAGTTCAAGGCCAGCCTGGTCTACAAAGCAAGTTCCAGGACAGCCAGAGCTACAGGGAGACCCTGTCTCAAAAAGACAAAAAAAAAAAAAGTATAATGAATGAGAGATGATTAAGTGCCCATAAAGCTGCTTATGACACTACATGGGACATATTAACAATTTCTGTTATTGATACTATATTTTGAACAAAGACAATTTCATTGGCTCTCAGCAAGAGAAAACAATAGTTCTCTCCCACCCTTGCCACATGAAGGTTTGTTTTCACTTCTTTAATATTCTGCTGGTAGATTCATTTCTCAAAACAGTGGTTTCACCATGTCACTCTTTTGCTCAAAGCTCTCCTAAGTACTTACCTCAACATTCTATGATTAAGCCTAGATTCCCATCTCTTGTGCTAGAGTCTTGGAAGGCATTCATTAAGCCTCCTGGTTATAGAGCTGGACTACATTTCCCAGCCTTCCTTTGCAGTAGGGTATATTCACTTCACTGCAAGCAAAACTGATAGATGCCTCAGCCATCTCTCAGATGGTTAAAAGCATTGGCTGCTCTTGTAGAGGACTGGGATTAGGGGGCTGGAGAGATGGACTAGCTAGCAGTTAAGAGCGCGGACTGCTCTTGCAGAGGACCTGGGTTCAATCCCCAGCACCCACATGGTAGCTGAGAGCCATCTTTAACTCCAGTTCCAGGGGAATCTAACACCCTCTTCTGACCTCCGTGGCATTGCACGACACGGGTGCACAAACCTACATGCAGACAGTACATTCATACACATAACAAAATAAATAAAAGTTAATAAAAAAATATTCAAAGAGGACTGAGATTAGGTCTCCAGTATCCATAAGGCAGCGAACCATCATCTGTAACTCCAGTTCCAAGGGGATGTGATGCCCTCTTCTGGCCTCTGTGGGTATTGCACATGTACTACTTCCAGGTCTGGCCAATGGAAGCTTGCCTTCAATCTGCATCTAGATTTTTCTATGACTTTACAAGTTATCTACCAAAGATGTCACAGACAAGGGTTAAAAAAGCTGGGTTCCTAAATCATTGGTTGGAAAATTCCTACTTGTTGTGGACTTCCTTTCAACAATGGACCTATTTACCAATATTTAAAGACTTTGGAGTTTAAAGGAACTTAGCTTGGCTCCAATCTGAAAACTCATTGTAGTTTCTCCTCTATCTAAACTCACAGAAGTATCCTTCCAGTCAGGCAAATTTCCCCACACATAATCCCATGTGACTGTCTTTCATGAAAAGTCAACTGAAACCCATCTCATTTTACTCATCTAAACCCAAATCAAAACTAAATGTGTATGCATCACAGAGCCTTGCCAGTCTACATGATCTTTCTTAGGTTAGGAGTCACAAACCCAGACACCATCATGCACCTGGCAGTTAAGAGATGAGGCACAGCAAGAAATTGTGTCTAAATGAGGTAAGTTACTCAGTGCCAATTACTGCTAATTAGGAATGAGGATTCCTGGTTTCCAGGTTTCCTAAGGGTGAAAAGTCTATTTTGATACTGTGAATTTTCTCCATCTTTAAATATTGACAACTCAAAAAAAACAAAAAAAAAAAAAACCCAAAACCGGGCTTGGTGATGCATGCCTTTAATCCTAGCACTTGGGAGGCAGAGGCAGGCGGATCTTTGTGAGTTCAAGGCCAGCCTGGTCTACAGAGTGAGTTCCAGGACAGCTGGGGCTACAGGGAGACCCTGTCTTGAAAAGACAAAAAAAAATATTGACAACTAACTCACTTAAAATTCAATATGAGGGTTGAGCTCCTTCTTCCCCTTTATCCCAAAGTCCCTTGTATTCCACTCCCTCCCCCGCCCACTTAAATACCCACAAGGAGCTCAAGAGATTTGGGATCATAGGAGACTGGTATCAGCAAGGGAGAAATGGGGATACTTTAAATAGGGGAGAGCATGGGGGAAGGGCTAGACAGGGAGAGGCAAACAATCCCTAGCTAGTGTGAAAAGCCAGAGGGAATCATATTAGTCTAACAACCTACTGACAGATTACACATACAATATCTCTACATGAGTCTGTGTGTATAGCTGAAGGCTGCATATCAAGAAACAGTGCCAGACAGGAGAAATCTTCCTTCGAATTTTTGGCCAACGTAGTCCAAGAGATTCCTTAAATTACACAGACTATTGGGCACAGTCCTTGATTGGCTCCCAGACACTCAAGGAAAGTCCCTATTGTTGAAAACAAGACAGTCTTCAGAGACCAGATTTGGAGCAATGGAGCCTGGACCATTGAAGAAGAAGGGGTACATGGAAAGATTGCAAGAGCCAGGGAGGAAGTGCATGACTATATGGAAATAAGAGTCCTATAAGCTTCTGGGACCTTGCTCACATGTACCTACAGCAATGGTGTCAGCATGCGCAAGAGCTATGCAAAATCAAGCAGACAAAACCCAGCACATAACAGTGAGAATGGGCAACAGACCTCATCCTAGTCTCAAGTAATTATTGCATCTGATTACTGCTGGGTGAGGAAGAGCTGATCTTCTTAAAGGGAGGGACTCCACATAGGCTGACTGGATGTCAGTGAATGATCTTGCCCTAAGGGACATCTGGAGACACAAACTTGACAGCCTAGGCCATAACACAAATGAAAGAATGCATGAATTCTGAGGGGGGACTACGGAAGGTGCCAGCGGGGAAGGAGGAACAAAGATTAAGATTGATGAGATATTCTATTTTAAATACACAAATTCAAATTTAAAAAACAATATGAGGGTTGAAACAGGCAGAGGACATAGATAGCAAGCAAATAGCAATCCCTCAGAGGGGTCCCTGGATCCAACGAGGCCCAGGCTGGATGAACAAATGTCTAGGAAGATAAGAAATGACTAAGGTATTCAAGGCAGATTACACACTTATGACCAACATTTAAATATAACACTGGGAGATGTAGAAGCAACTGTGGCTATTACAAATACTGATGAAGAGACATATAAAGAGATAGATATATCAACAGTGTGGAATATGCCAATGTTCTTTGTCCAGGGAGATGGTATCATTCTACTTGCTCCACCATCAAGAGTGAACTAAAACAAAGACCTGAACCTGTGAAGAATATTGAAGACTTTGTACAACTGACTCTTTAAATGTACATGACATTCAATAAGAGAAGCCCACATATATTTTGATAATAAAATTGATCTGAGATGGGCTGGAAAGATGGCTCAGCAGTTAAGAGCGCTGGCTGCTCTTCCAGAGGACCCAGGTTCAATTGATTCCCAGCATCCACAATCAGCTAAACAACTACCTATAACTCCAGTTCCAGGGGATCCAACACCTTCTTCTGGCCTCCTCAGGTATTGTACAACATGGGTACACATCTATAAATGTAGGCAATACACTCATAAAGTAAAATATTTTTTTAAATTGACCTGAGGATTCTTCTACCCTGAAATGAATTCATTTGCAAGTAACTTAAAATTCTTAGGCTAACTCCAAGGGATGGGGGATAATATGGGCTAAACACAGTTTTCCAGACTGGATTTGGCTGAATGCTTATTAAAATCCTGCATTAATAAAATTCATGAAGTTCAGAGCTGTGCCCATTCCCTGTTTTCATAGAAACTTCCCTGTATGTGGGCTTCGTATATTTTGCCTAGAGATGAAATCTCTGTTCCTCATAAAATATTCACCATAGCCATAAAATGACAGTGATGGCTAATTTAAGTGTCAGTTGAGCTAGTTTGTGATGCTCAGTTACTTAGTCAAACTCCAGTCTAGATGTTGCTATGTTACCATTAAATGTGACCAACATTTCAATTAGTAGACTTTGAGGAAAGCAGAGTATTCTCTATTGTGTGGACAGTCCTCTTCCGATCAGTCAAGGACACTAAAAACAGTCATGTAGGTTTCCAAAGAAGCTGAAATCCTCCTCATATTGTGGCATGTAAGTTCTGTTTGAATGTGCTTTAACCTCACACTCACAACTAAAATATCACCTCTAACCAAGTTCAAGTCTATAGACTTCAGAGAGCTGCCCATGCCCTCGATCACATGGGCCCATTTCTTAAACTCAGCCAACCAATCCCAATTCATTTCTTTCTCTATCTTATTGGTCCTTTTTTCCAGAGAACTTTATTAATACAGTTATCTCTCCATCCCTAACCATTGATTGGTCACAGACTTATATATGGTAGTTAATCTTAGTAGTCAACTTGACACACCCAGGATGAAAGAACCTCAACTGAGGAACTTCTTCCATGAGCTTGGCCTGTGGGCATGTCTGTGGGGCATTTGCATGATTGCTAACCAATGTAGGGGGGCCCAGCCCACTCGAGGTGGTACCATCCCTTAGCAGAGGGACCTGGGCTACGTAAGAAAAGTAGCTGAACATGAGCCAGTAAGGAGTGCTCCTCTGTGGTTTCTGCTTCAAGCTCCTTCTTTGAGATCCTGTCTTGGCTTCCCAAAACGAGGGACCGTAACCTCAAAGGTGAAACAAATCCTTTTGTCTCCAAGTTGCTTTTGGCCACATGAACAGTTAACCAAACTAGAACACTCTATAAAAGGAGAAAGAACTCTCAAAGTCAACACCAGAAACAATTAAGAACAGAGATGCTATTGGGATAACCACTGTAAAATCCTGTAGTGTCACTCTTCTGTTCAGCCTGAAAATGTAGCCAAATGTATTGAAGAAATCATAGAAGAGAAGGTCCATGTCCCTTTCCCTATGTACCTGAGATTCTTCATCTCTGGATATAGGTATGGAAAGAGTGAAGAGAAGTTTCAGAGCTAGCCATGTGCCACATAGTGGCAAAGTAGTCTACAGGAGTTCCACAAGATTATACAGTGGGGGTCCCATAAAATTATACAGTGGGGGTCCCATAAGATTATAGAATGGGGATACCATAAAATTATACAGTGGGGGTCCCACAAGATTATACAGTGGGGGTCCCATAAGATTATACAGTGGGGGTCCCATAAGATTATAAGATTATACATTTCTTCCATTAAATTTTATTTTTAATTATGTGTGTGAGTCTGTATGTGTGTATGTACATGTGTGTGCAAGGACCCTCAGAGGCCAGAAAACAGTCAGATCCCCTGGAGCTGGAGTTGGAGGCAGTTGTGAGCCATCCAACATAAGTGCTAGGAACTGAACTCCTCCCCTGTGGGAGAAGCAGGCACTCTTATCCATCCTTCCAGCTCCAAACTGAACATTTCTAAAACCTTGTGGCATGGAAGTTGTTCTAATGTCTCGACATAACACATTACACACACACACACACACACACACACACACACGTGATACTGCTGGTGTAAGCAAATGATATTCACTTCCAGTTGTAGAAAATCATGGCATGTTTAAGAGAATTATGATAATGTTTTCATTACTTTTATTTTAATGATTTAGTAAAATGACCGAACCTGGTGTAGACTTCTGGGGGTCTGTGTGTGAAGTTTATATCAAACTGTAATAGTTGTGATTGGAATGCCTTGTAATAAGAATGTTAACATAATATGTAAAGGAAGATTAAAAGTTTGGATGATAAAAAAATTAAAAAAAGAAAATCACGGCATGTGCAAATATGTAGAGTGCTGTGATGGTTAATCCTGGGTGTCAACTTGACTGGACAAAGGGACAAATAAGAGAAAAAGGATCTTTGGATTGGACTACCTCAACCCGGATGGCCCACCACAAATGTGGGTGTTACCTTCTGCTGGCAGGCAGTATTAAAGGCCATGCCAGAGGGATCTGGGCCCTTTTTTCCTGTGGCTTGCCTCTCTCTCTCTAGTGAGATTGTCTTGCTGCTGTGATCAACCCTACAGATCCCAGTGTGTACTGAGACCAGCAGATCTCCTGGAATCCATCGGGCCTTCAGCACCAGATTGGGACTACTGAGACATCCAGCCTTGCGGACTGAGAAGTTCCCTGGATTCTCAGACTCTCCAGAGTGGTGCGGCTACTGTTGGACTCCTTGAACTCTGTCACGTGAGCAAATCAATAAATTGTATATAGCTATATATTCGTCCTGTTGTTTCTGTTTCTTTAGAGAACCCTGACTAATACAAGTGCCCAGTAGTCAGTAGTGATAGTAAGCAAATGGGATTTATTGGTTTACATACAGAGCCATACTATTTATCACTGTTTGAGAGCATACTCTTTCAATATATAGTTTATTCTAAAACCATAAGATTTTTGTACAGGCAGCCAGTGTCTTACAGCTCATGTTTCCTGTATCTCTTGATCACAATGAGAAGCCATATGGGATTACTGATCAATACCACTTAGGTTTGTATAAGTACAGGCTGAATTTGGCAAGATTCCTAGCACATTTCCCAGAATGCACCACCATTGCTAAGCAGTTCATGACTACACATAATTTCAACTTTTATCCTGATTTATAGTCTCATTTAAAGGAGAAGGACATAACAGAGTTCCTCATAAATATACTAATATCTTTCAAAAGAATAATGTAAACCAGGCAATTCAGTGCCTAATTTTTTCATCATGTCCACATGAAAATGCTTCTTTAAACGACATCAGTCATGGAAGAGAGCATTCATTGCTAATATTTTAAACACAGACAAACTATGCACATCTGACGTTGGTAGCTTCTTCTAAAATTTTTATATCCCAAGTCATCACTTTTCTGTCAAATGAGGCTAGCACACCCAAACAGCACTGTGGTTTTCACATCCAGTGAAGCTTTCTGTAAAGGCTAATGCCGTGCTGGGAATATTGATAAAGGAGAAATACTCCAGCATCCCCCTAAGACACAAAACATCCAGGGAACACAGAGAACACTTTTCAACCCGATCACACACTAGTGGCCTCTCAACCCTCTGACAGAGAGCTGCTCATTCAGAAAGCCAAGTAGCTAGCCCAAAGCTTTTCATATGGAGTCTACAGATGTCCACTGTAGTAGTGTTTTCAGACATAACAGAGAAAATATAAACCATTTATGATGAGAACACAGTTCCACAATGAGAACAAAAACTCCTGAACTGACTTATTAGGAAACTTATTAAGCAACTTGGGCAAAAAAAAAAAAATCAAACAAATGAAAAGCCATATATTTAAAAACCTGATCGAGAACATTATCACAGCTGAACTAATGGAGACAGACAATCACATTATCAAAGAAGCTAAGGTCACACCACTATGAAGAAATGGTCCCTAGTCACTGTTCTACAACTTTCCAGTGCTATCCCAGAAAAAGCTACTAAGGAAAAATATCTGTAAGATGAGAACACTTCAATCCATGTTCTGCTACATTCTATTCCTTATTGGATTCCTTAAATATTAGCTGCCACTGGTGTAGACAGACTTTGGTGCCTCCGTGCCCAAGATGCAAATGTGAACCAAGATCTTTATGTTACATGACTGAAAGAATTTGCTCTCAGTCCCTTAGCCAGGGCCACTTTGCCACCAGTAGTCCATCGCCTCACTCTATCTTCATCATGCTCAGCCATGTCACACTCTAGATAATGCCATCTCCCCTAACTAGGTCTCCATGTGACAACTTTCCATTCTTGTTTTTTGGTATGTACAATTACAACTCTCTCCATCTAATTCCTTCTCCTTCCAGTCTCCGGGTCTTAATTAGTAGGCCCCTATTCACTTGCCTTCTTTTCCTAGACCATGTTCCTCTGTCAGTTACCGTCAGAGCCCTCACCAACTCCTTGCAAACACCTTATAGTGCCTAGAAACCAAAAGACTCGAATCAGTTTTGTTACCTGTCTTCACTGATCCTATGTCGCAGCAGACCACTCATTACCCAATCCAAAAGTTGAACTCAAAATTCATACCTGACCCCAGCCCATGTGGCTTCTCATCATACTGTGTTCACTCTGTGTTTGCCCACAGCAGCACGCCTGTACCATGCCTACAACTCAACCCCTGGCATTCTCACATCATACTAATTTTTTATGTGTGTGCTCCTTGATAACCACAAGCTCTTTATAGACAGATACCGGGTCTTATTTATTATATCTGTGTACGTACCACTGAACCCCCCCCCTAAAATACAAGAGATGTTGGCTAATGGTAGACCATAAAGTATCTTCAAAACAACTATCTCTGCTGAACTACTTTTTGGCATTTTTAAATTTAAAAAAATCTTTTCTGGTAGATTGTAAATTTCAACAATTTTTTTAGTAATTTAAGGTGTGTTTTCCCAACTACAGCCCATATTACTCTGTCTCATTAATGTGTGAACATTTTTTAGGCCTCTATGATTTAAAGGTCCTAGTGAGCAATCCCAGCAGAGCTCAGGCAGCTACCCATACCTTCCACACAGCGACAGCCCTCTTGTAGCACACGTGCATACATATCCACTTTGGACTGAGAAAGTAGCTGGTCCCCAGTCAGGTATGTGTTGTGAGAGGAAGCGATGTAGTAGTTGCAGAGGGGCTGGTCCATGTCTTGGTATACTTCGTGGTGCAATGGGTTAAATATGTCACAAGCAGGACTACGCATGAAGTTGGTGAAGCCTTCAGAAAAAAAAAAAGAATAAAATGCTATAGCTCTCAAAGAATGGCTACTTCACAGTGGAAACAGAACTAAGAGATGTCAGAGAGTGTTCATAGAAATGGTCAGGACAGCATTTGTGGTGAGAACTGGGTCAAAGACAGATTCCCTTGATGTCAAATAGAGTGCCAACAGGCTGAAATATGACTTTGGAGAGTGGCCCTTTAACCATAACTTATAGGAAGAGAGGTTGACTTGAGACTCTTGTGAAGGGTCTGTCAGGAAAATGTATTAACTAACTACTAAACTCAAGCTATATTTATGCAGTATGACCTCAGGGCCAACCAAGACTGTACTACAGCCCTATTTATACCAAGTAGTACCTTTATTGACCAGCAACTGCTAGGTTCTTATGATGACCTGAGAAAAAATACATTCTAAAGTCAAAAGTTAAGCATTGCCTAAATTCAGGGTGTGATTTGGTAGCAATGAAATTGGTTTGGGAAAATGCTAACGGATATCACATAAATAACTCTGAAATAGTGCTTAGCAGTTGTTTAGAAAATTTTGTCAGTTTTTCTATAAGCTTTCAAAACATAAAGCCTGAGTGGGAGATACATTCATTGGAATGACTCACAAGCACCTAAGTAGGATCATTATCAGGATAAATTGTTCCAAACTTTGAGAGTCATTTGATAAAATTATATCTGTAAATGTCCCCTGGGTCTTCAGGGTTGCTCATGGCTGCTTTATGTACAACAAGAGAACATAATCCATTCTATCCTTGGGGAAGCTACAAGAAAAATACTCATTTCTTAGTATAGAAAGAGCCCAAGATAGTTTATCTTCTCTTATTTAAAATGATTTTTTGTTTGTTTGTTTGTTTGTTTGTTTGGTCTTTTCCAGACAGGGTCTCCCTGTAGCCCCAACTATCCTGGAACTCACTCTGTAGACCAGGCTGGCCTTGAACTCACAAAGATCTGCCTGCCTCTGCCTCCCAAGTGCTAGGACTAAAGTAAAATGATTTTAAATGACATAAGATTTTTAACTTGTTTCTCTTTGTTTTAATTTTCCACCCCAGGAAATAAATACACAGTATTGAGGATTCCTTGTCAAGATAGGCTTGGTAAGATGAGCCTTGAATCTACTAGTTCAGGCCAAATCCAGGCAACATAATGAAGACCGGGCTTCTTAAAATTAAAAATACAGATACACAAAAACATTAAAACCACACCTTAGTGATACTGGGAACCTGGGAATGCTACATGCCAACAATTGAAAGTGATATAATCAACCACTGCTTTGAATGTTCTTGGAAGAAGCTGGGGCCTCTGATTAAAATTACCTATTCTGTTTGGGAAGACTTGCAACCTATAATTTATTTCTCTACATATTTTAAAGGAAAATAACATATATATAATATATTGGTCTTTTGTGACAGGGTCTCCCTGTAGCCCCAGCTGGCCTTGAACTCAATACGTAGACCAGCCTGGCTTTGAACTTGCCTGCCTCTGCCTGCCTCTGCCTCCAGAGTTCTGGGATTAAAGGTGTATGCCACCATACCCAGCAACAGGTAGCTATATTTGCTCCATATTATTTATGTATAACATCCTAGTAGCTAGATTCTGAGTACATAATTGTAAGTAAATAAGTTCTTTTGGTCTTACCTTTCTCAGCTATAAAATAGGGCATAGCATTTTTGAGAAGACTTCTAGTTCTAACAGTGTCTACAATGCTACCAAATAAGAAAACAAATCAATCACTAACATTCTGTAAACAAACATGTTTATTTTCAAGTCACCAGTTTTGCAGATTAATTTTGGGGGCCAAATTTCCTTCCTAAAATCCTCAGAATATGATTATTTCCAAAAACTAGCCATTTGAGGAAAAGTCCAAATATTTCTTGGCATTTATCATACACAATGGTAAATCAAAGGGAATTATAAAAAGCAGAGAAAAAAACGTCAGAGAATCTGATTTGTAGAAACATATATGCTTTATGGCCTTTATTTAAATTACCTGAAATTTCATGCATATCTCCTAAATTTTACTTCCTAAAAAATTGTGCTGGAATTTAACTTAGCAAACTGGATAAAAAGAAACAATCAATTAAGTCTATTGGCTATTTTACCTTCTATGCCAAGGACATTTTTCTCTTTGTTTTCCTCTGAAACTTCAAACTTCTTTATGATGTCAAGACAGTAGTCCGTTGTCACATTACTCATCTAAGCAAAACAGAAGAGTAACAAAGTACTATATCTTTGTGAGAAATGTTCCTCTATACCACAAGATGGACTGACCACACAGCCTTCTCCTCGAGGTCCACAGGGTTTCAGTGAGCCTGTTAGAGGTGTCACTTTTTCTTAAATATTTAGACAATGATTATAATCTTAACCTTCCCAGGCATCCTTCATATTCAGTCAGTGAACACAGCCCTTTAACAATTAGACAAATGCTCTCCATAAGGCAAGCAAAAGAATGATCAATGCAAATCCACTGCCAAAACCCCATTCTCTATACAGTACATATATGCAAAACTCAATGATTTTTATACAAAACTAAACTGTGTTAATCATGACTGTATGTAGAAAGAAAGCAATTTTCTTGTCATGATAGAATGTTTCTAAGTCCAGCTATATGCTTATATTTAAAGAACCTTCCACTGAGAGTCAGCTATAGTTATCTCAGAACACAAAAGCCAGCAAAAGAAAAACCAAAAGCTGTGTAACAAACAACTCTGCAAGTAGATGGTTTATGTGGAAGTCAGCTAGCTCATATTATTAACAGTGTGATACAAAGTCACTTACCTAATGCACAGCTACCTGATAGGACAGAGGTGAGGATTCAGACAATTAATAATTGGAGCATTTTGAAATACTAGAAAGGCAGTCCATGTTCTGAACATAGCCTCAAGGTTGCTACATGAACATTTACCATTTTTAGAGAGTAAATCCTTCAGAAATACTTTCTTCACCAACATAAAGAGTATGATATTTGAGGAACTGCAGACTTGGGGTTGTAGCTCAATGGTAGAGAACTTGCTAACACTTCTGGGTCTGATCCTCAACATAGCAAAAAAGAAAAACTAAGTGGTATTTTTATTTTTAAATTTTTTTATTAATTTTATTTATTTATGTATGTGTATGAAATGTACTGTCTGCTGGAGAGATAGCCTAGCGGTTAAGAGCACCGACGCTCTTGCAGAGGACCCGGGTTCGATCCCCAGCACCCACATGGTGGCTAAGAACCGTCTGTAACTCCAATTCCAGAACTCCAGTTCCAGGGGAATCCGAGACCCTCTTCTGACCTCCGCGGCATTGCACGACACGGGTGCACAGACCTGCATGCAGACAGTACATTCATACACATACAAAAATAAATAAATAATAAAAAAATTAAAAAAAAAGAAATGTACTGTCTGCATGCAAGTTTGTGCACCCGTGTCGTGCAATGCCGTGGAGGTCAGAAGAGGGTATCAAATTCCCCTGGAACTGGAGTTACAGATGGTTCTCAGCCGCCATGTGGGTGCTGGGGATCGAACCCCGGTCCTCTGTAAGAGCATTTGGTGCTCTTAATCGCTAGGCCATCTCTCCAGCCACGTGATATTTTTATTTTAAAAATCCATTCACTCCACAATCTAACAATGGCATTTAAAAATACTAATGGATAATGATGCTGAGCATGGTGGTACACACCTTTAATCCCAGCAGTCATGAAAGGCAGAGGCAGATAGATCTTTGTGAGTTAAAAGTTAGCTTAGTCTACACAGCAAGTTCCAAGCCAGTCAGTGCTACACAGATACTATCTTCAAAAACAACAACAACAATGACAGCAGCAACCCCTAATGAATAAAAGAAGCTAATCTGATGAGGGAGTAATTCATGGTTCAATTATACTCCATTATCTTTTAGGTTCAATACTTATGCTTTGGTAAAATCTATTTTTCCCTCCCTAAATAGTCTATTTAATGGCATTTAAACATTCTTAAGAGAAAAGGCTGTTACATGTTTGAGGACTTTTTGCCAATTTAAAAAGTATATAATACTCTGTTTTTAAAATAAGTTGCATAATAGCATATGTGTCCTTTGAATAGTTTATAATATTGACCACGTTACCAGGCATCACCAGAAAATACCATAAATAAACAGAACTCCAAGACCTCCCAAGAACAGCAGGGACCCAGGCAGGCTGTGAGCAGCTTATTAGCTTGTCTATAATAAGCTAGATTGAGACTCTGCTTCCTGTGCCTGCTTGGACATGGCTTTCTGCTCCAGCTCCTGCCCCCACCCCTCCCTGCCGTGATGGACTCTAATTCCCTAGAACCATCAACACTCCTCCTTAGATGACTTTAAATGATGATGGAGCCATTTGGAAAGAAAAGCACAGGACTGGGGGCTGGAGAGATGGCTCAGCGGTTAAGAGCACTGACTGCTCTTGCAGAGGACCTAGGTTCGATTCCCATCACCCACATGGCGGCTAAGAACTGTCTTTAACTCCAGTTCCAGGGGAATCTGAGCCCTCTTCTGACCTCTGCAGCATTGCACGACTCGGGTGCACAAACCTACATGCAGACAGTACATTCATACACATATAAAATAAAAAAAATTTTAAAGCACAGGACTGGAAGAAAGTGAAAGGAGCTGCAGACCAGAAGATATGTCTTATTCTATGAGACGAAAGATTCTCACGGTTGGACAGTGGGCAGCACCAATGAAGGAAGTCAATAAAGGATGTCGATATTTCTACAGATAAATCAACACAAGGTTATTGAAGGTGAAGCCTGGAGGTTTTTCGGATCATACCATTACAAGGGTGAGGTACCAGCAAGTTGTAAGAAGGATGGATTCAGTCTGCTTGAGCGATTTGAGAGTTTCTGGCTTGTAGGTAAATCTAAACGGACCTGACACAATGATGTAAAGAAACAATTAATGTAAGTAATTAGGACAGAAACAGACAAAAATCCAAATAAAATAAACTTGGGAACACATAGGAGTGAGAATCTTATTTTATCTTAACATAGTTGCTTTCAGATAAACAGAAATATAACAATAATGTTGTTCCACTTGCATTTCATCTGGGGATTTGGCATTAGCATCCACAAATGAGGGAGACCATTCGCCACTTGCTTTTCTGCAAAATTCATGATGTCATCTTTCTTTACCACTGAATAGTACTCCATTGTGTAGATGTACCACATTTTTGTCATCCATTCTTCAGTTGAGGGGCATTTGGAGTGGTTGCAGCTCTTCGCTATTGTGAAGAGAGCTGCAATAAACATGGATGTGCATGTATCTTTGTAGTAGGATGAGTCTTGTGGGTATCCAGGAGTGGTATGGCTGGGTCAGGTGGTAGGCTCATTTTGAGTCTTTTAAGGGTTCTCCATACTGCTTTCCATAATGGTTGTACAAGTTTACATTCCCACCAGCAGTGGGGTAAGTGTTCCCCTTTCCTCACAACCTCTCCAGCATTTGGTATCATTTGTTTTCTTGATCCTTGCCAGCCTTATCGGAGTGAGATGATATCTTAAAGTGGTTTTAATTTGAATTTCCTTAATTATTAATGATGTTGAACACTTTTTAAGATGTTTCTCAGCCATCTTTACTGGTGAAGTCTCTGTTCATCTCTTTACTCCATCTTTTGAGTAGGTCATTTGTTTTCTTCTTTGTTTTTTGATTAGTTTATATATTCTTGATGTTAATGCTCTGTCAGATGAATCACTGGTGAAGACTTCCTCCCACTCTGTGGGTTTTCTCTTCACTTCCATGATTGTTTCTTTCACCATACAGATGCTTTTGAGTTTGATGAGGTCCCATTTGTTGACTGTTGACCTTATTTCCTGTGCAGCTGCTGTCTAATTTAGAAAGTCTTTTCATACACCTATGTCTTGTAGGTTGTTACCAACTTTTTCTTCTATCACTTTCAAGGTTTCGGGTTTCACCTTGAGATCTTTGATCCACTTGGAGTTGATTTTTGTACAGAATGAGAGGTAGGGGTTTAATTTTGTTCTTCTACAAATGGTGATCCAGTTTTGCCAGCACCATTTGCTGAAGATGCTATCCTTCCTCCATTGAGGTTTTTTTTTTTTTTGCCCGTTGGTCAAACATGAGGTGGCTGAAATTGTATGAGCTCATTTAGATCTTCAATTTTGTTCCATTAGTCAATGGGTCTGTTTTTGTGCCAGTACCAGGCTGTCTTTATGACTATGGCCCTGTAATATAGCTTGAAGTCTGGTAGAGCAATCCTCCCTGTATTGCATTTTCATCACTCAGGGTTGCTTTGTATTTGGGTCTTTTGTTTTTCCATATGAATTTAACGATATTTTTTCCAAGTCTGTGAAGAAGCTCATGGGGATTTTTTAATTGATTTATTTATTTTTTATTCTTTTTATTATATTTATATTCTTTTTGTGATGTATTCTGCTTAGGTAGTGTGTGCACCCACTCATGCAATGCGTGGAGAGGTCAGAAGAGGGTGGTCAGATTCCCCTGGAACTGGAGTTCCCTGGAAGGGAGTTACAGACTGTCTCCAGCTGCCATGTGGGTGCCTGGAGATCAAACCCAAGTCCTCTGCAAGAGCAGTTGGTGCTCTTAACTGCTAGGCCATCTCTCCAGCCCAACTCATGGGGATTTTTATTGGATTGCATTGAATCTGTATATAAATTTTGGTAAAAGGGACATTTTCTTATATTAATTTTTCTCAATCCATGAGCATGGGAGATTTTGGCTTTTTTTTTTTGTTTTTTTTTTTTTTTTTGTCTGGTTTTTTTTTTTTTTTTCTTTGTAGCCCCAGCTGTCCTGGAACTCACTCTGTAGACCAGGCTGGCCTTGAACTTACAAAGATCCGCCTGCCTCTGCCTCCCAAGTGCTAGGACTAAAGGCGTGCGCCACCACGCCCGGCTGATTTTTGCATTTTTTAATGTCATTTTCAATCTCCTTCTTCAGGGGTTTACAATTTTTGTTGTAGAGATCCTTGGTATCTTTGGTTAGTTTTTTCCCAGGTATTTTATTATTTTTGAGGCTATTGTGAGTGGGAAGGTCTTCTTATATTCCTTCTCCACTTGTTTACTGTTGGTGTAAAGAAAGCCCACTGATTTTTCCAGGTTAATTTTGTATCCCGCCACTTTACTGAAACTCTAAATCGTTTCTAGAAGTTTTCTGGGTGAGTTTTTAGCTTCCCTTAGGTAAACTATCATATCATCTGCAAAAAGGGAAAGCTTAACTTCTTCTTTTCTGATTAGTACTCCTTTAATTTCCTTCTCTTGTCTTATTGCCCTAGCAAGCATTTCAAGCACTATGTTAAAGAGGAGTGGCAATAAGGGGCAGCCTTGCCAGGTTCCCACCTTTAAGGGAAATTATTCCAATTTTTCTCAATTTAGGATGATGTTGGCAGTGGGTTTGCTATATATGGCTTTAATCATTGTTGAGGAATGTTCCCTTCAGTCTGATTCCCTCTAGGACTTTAAACATGAAGGGATGCTGGATCTTGTCAAAGGCTTTTTCTGCATCAATTGAGATGATTGTGTGGTTTTGGTCTTTCAGTCCGTTTATGTGTTTTATGATATTTATTGATTTTTGTATGTTGAACCATCCCTGCATCTCTGGTATGAATCCAACTTGGTCATTATGGATGATATTTTTGATGTATGCAATTTGCAAGTATTTTGCTGAGAATTTTTGCATCTATGTTCATTAATGAGATGGGTCTATAGGTTTCTTTTTTGGTTGTATCTTTGCCTGGTTTTGGTATTAGGGTGATGCTGGCTTTATAGAAGGAATTTGGGAGAATTCCCTCTGTTTGTATCCTTTTGAACAGATTGAGTAGTAATGGTTGTAAGACCTCTTTAAATATTTTATAGAATTCTGCTGTGAATCCATCTGGGCCTGGGCTTTTTTCAGTTGGGAGGTTTTTTATTACATCCTCAATTTCCTCAACTATTATGGGTCTGTTTAAACTGTCTATCTCTCCTTGGTTAAGCTTTGTTGGTCCAGGATTTCAAATATTCATCTGTTTCTCTTAGGTTTTCAAATTTAGTGGAGTATAGGTTTTTGAAGTATTCCCATATGATTGTCTGGATCTTTGTGATGTTTCCCCTTTCATCACGAATAGTATTGATTTGGACTTGCTCTTTCTTTTTTTGGTTAACTGGGCTAGAGATCTGCCTATTTTGTATATCTTTTCAAAGAACCAGCTTTTGGATTCTTTGATTCTATGTATTGTTTTCTTTGTTTCTATTTCATTGATTTTTGCTCTGATTTTTGTGATTTCTTCCTGTCTTTTGGGTTTAGGGTTCATTTGTTGTCTCGCAAGTGGTTTTTATTTTTTTTATTTTTATTTATTTATTTATTTTTTGGTCTTTTCGAGTCAGGGTCTCTCTTTCGCCCCCGCTGTCCCGGAACTCACTCTGTAGACCAGGCTGGGCTTGAACTCACAAAGATCCGCCTGCCTCTGCCTCCCAAGTGCTAGGATTAAAGGCGTGCGCCACCACGCCCGGCCGTCCCTTTCTGGTTTTTTGATGTGGGCACTTGGGGCTATAAATTTCCCTCTCAAGACTGCTTTTAAAGTATCCCACAGGGGCTGGAGAGATGGCTTAGTGGTTAAGAGTGCCAACCACTCTTACAGAGGACCCAGGTTCGATCCCCATCACCCACATGGCAGCTGAGAACTGTCCGGAACTCCAATTCCAGGAGAGCTCCAGTTCCAGGGGAATCTGACACCCTCTTCTGACCTCCGCGGCATTGCATGACATGGGTGCACAAACCTGCATGCAGACAGTACATTCATACACATACAGAAATAAATAAAAATAAATTTAAAAAATTTTAAAAAATGCTTTAAAGTATCCCACAAGTTCTGTTTTGTTGTATTGTCTTTTTCGTTCAGTTCCATGAATAGTTTTGTTTCACTCTTTATTTCTTCCCTGACCTATTCATTATTCAGGATGGTGTTGTTTAGTCTCCATGTGCTCTTGTAGCTAGTTGGGCTTCTTCTGGTGTTCATATTGAGCTTTATTGCACTGTGGTCTGATAGAATGCATGGAATAATTTCATTTCTTTTGTATATTTGTTGAGATTTCTTTTGTGTCCCAGTATGTGGTCGGTTTTAGAGAAGGTTCCATGGGGTGCTGAGTAAAAAGTATATTCTCTGGTGTTTGGGTGGAATATTCTGTAGGTATCTGTGAGGTCCATTTGGTGTATTGTATTGTTCAGTTCAGATGTCTCTCTGTTTATTTTTTGTCTATCCAAGGGGCTCAGTGGGGTGTTGAAGTCGCCCACTATTAGTGTGTTAGGATTAACCTGTGTCTTGAGGTAGTGCAGAGTAGTGTTTATAAAGTCGGGTGCACCAGAATTTGGCTCACAGACATTTAGGGTGGGAAGTCTTCATAGTTAATTATTCCTTTGACAAGAATGTAATGGCCCTCTTTGTCCTTCTGATTAATTTTACTTTGAGATCTATTTTGTCTGATATTAGAATAGCCACTCTGGCCTGTTTCTTGGTACCATTCACTTGGAATTTTTTTTCCATCCTTTCACTCTAAGGTGGTGTCTGTCTTTGAGGGTGAGATGGGTTTCTTGTAGACAGCATATAGAAGGATTCTGTTTCCTAATCCATTCTCCCAGTCTGTGTCGTTTGATTGGGGAGTTTATACCATTAGTATTTAAGGTTATTATTGTTTATTTCTTGGTCTAGATTTGTATTTAGTCTGTTATGCTTTTGTTGATTTCTCTCTTTAATTGCTTAGGGATAGTTGTTAATTTCCTCTGTTCTTTGGATAGCTTCAAGGATTTTCTGAACTGTTGGTTTCTTAGGCATGTATTCTTTCATCTTGTTCATGTCATGAAAGATTTTTCTTTCTCCTTCAACTATAACTGACATTTTTGCTGGATATAGTAGTCTGGGTTGGCATCTAAAGTTGTTTAGCACAGGGAATACTTTGGTCCACGTTCTTCTAGCTTTCATAGTTTGGACTGAGAAGTCAGCTGTGATTCTGATGGGTTTCCCCTTATATGTAACTTGTTGTTTTTCTCTTGTGGCTTTCAGTATTTTGTCTTTGTTTTGAGCATCCAGAGTTTTAACAATTATATGGCATGGGGAGTTTCTTTTTTGGTTCTGTCTATTTGGTGTTCTATGTGCTTCTTACATTTGTATGGGATTATCTTTTATTCAGTTTGGGGAAATTTTCTCCTATTATCCTATTGAAGATCTGGTCAGTAGTATTGTCTTAGGATTCTTCTCTTTCCTCTATCCCTATGATGTGGAGGTTTGGTCTTTTCATAGTGTCCCATATTTCCTGGTCGTTCCACTCTTGTGTTTTTAAAATTTTTCATAATCTTTACTTGACCTTTCTAGTTGCTCCGTATTATCTTGTAGGTCTGATATTCTTTTTCTGCTTCTTCCATTCTGCTTCTGAGGCTTTTGCCCATCCTTTCCTGGTGATTGGATGAATGTTGAATTTCCTTTTTCATTTCACCCTGTGATTTCTTTCGATTTTCCACTTCCCTCTGGAGCCTGTCATTCTCATCTTGTAGCTCCCTGGTTCGTTGGTCATTCTCTTTTGTCATTTCAGCCTGGGATCTTTTCAGCATTTCCACTTCCTTCTGGAATTTGTCATTTTCTCCCTTTAGTTCTTTCCAATGTTTGTTATTATCTCCCTCTAGGTCCTTCTTGAGTTTTTCAATCTCTCCCCTTAGTTCTTTCCACCATTTGTCATTATCTCCTTCTAGGTCCTTCTTGAGTTTTTCATTCTCTTCCCTTAGTTCTCTATTTTCTTTGACTATGTCTAAAATTGTTCCTCTAAGGTTGGTGTCTTGGCTTCTTTCCTTGGAGAACTCTTTGTAGGGACCTTCTGTAGGGTTGGTAGAGTTGGGTGTGGATTTATTATGAGCTTTTCCCATGTTGTTGTTTTTTTATGTCTTTGGAATGTGGATTTGTCTGTTTATTTGTTTCTTTGGGTTCTGGCACCTCAGTGTTGGCTGCACAGACTATAATCACCAATGCTGCACCTGTAAGGTCCTCTGCACCACAGTTCCACCAGATTGACAGGGGGGTTGGAGGCCCCCAAGGGTCAAGGCAGCACCTCACTGGGTCCGTGTGCCTGTCTGGAGCCCAAGGTGGGACTTCCAGGGGTGGGTATTGAGCTCCCCAAGGATCAAAGTAGTTCCACCTTGCCTTAACATCACCTCATGGAGTCCATGCACCTGTCTAGAGCTAGGTTACTTTTTCAATGTAAAGCTATTTATTAGTATTGCTTCTTTAAAAAAAATAACATGAATACATTGAAGAACTTTGTATAAATTGAAGGATTTTAGAAGGAACTGAATGCCAAACTCACATTACAGTGACAGTGAAAATTTCACATTATTGTTGAAGCTTGCTTTTTGTCAGTAAAAGATACTCAAAATATATAGTAGACATATAGAATTATGAATTTACATTCTAAAATGGAACCACAACTGTAGCTCACAGGAGGCGACCACACTTCTGTGTTCACAGGATGAAACCAGAGCTCAGTCTCACAGCTCTCAGCCCCATTCTTAAGACCTTTTCTCTCTACTCATAATCCCCTTTATAGTTTTACATCATATACCCACACTCATACACATACATACATATACAAATACATATACATACATACATATACATATTAAGGTCTAGTACCTGCACATGAAAGAAAACAAGAGGTAATTGTTTCTCTGGTTATTGATGATGTAATAATTTCATCCTATATCCATTTTCCTGTAAATATAATTATTTAATTTTTCATAATAGCTGAATAAAATTTCGCTGTATATATTGTTAGGTTATAAAAAAGGGCCATGTACTCCCAGCCCCAGCCCCCAGATAAAAAGGCACATGAGGCTTAAGTCATGCCAGGAACGAGATTTACTTCCATGTGGAATTACCAGCAAGGGCTGACTGCAAGGGCCTCCTGCAGACGCATGGTGGAACCAGCAGCATGGCAGGCAGAGAGAGAGAGAGAGAGAGAGAGAGAGAGAGAGAGAGAGAGAGAGCACTTGGGGCCCACCCACTTATAGCCAGGGGGCAGGGTCTCAGGTACAGAGGAAGTGGTCAGAAGATTGACAGCCTCTGGAGGAAGTGGGCATCTGTGTCCCTTGGGATTCTGGGAAGCCCAGACTTAACATATATGCACAATAAAAAAATTTAAAAAAAAATTTTTTTAAGCTAGATTAAGTACAGGCAGCATAAAAGATAATTTCTTCCAATTCCAGAGCCACACTGGTAACTTTAAATGCCAAGAGAAGACTCTGTAATTATCCATCGCATAAGCTCATTTGTTCAGAGGTGCAGGGGCCATGCATTAGACTGAGGGAAGAGCCCATGAGACCTAAAGGAAAGCACACCAAATACAAACTACCCATCATCATTCTGGGATGGAGCTAATGGAAAATAATTTGTTACTGGTTCAAAATACAAAGCAACATTAGATAACAACAACAAAAATACTTTAAAAAAATATTCACTAAATTAGTAAAAATGTTAATAAGTAATCCACAAAACACAAAATTCTAGATACCTATATAATTTTTATATAAGAATTATAGTGTTGGGGCTGGAGAGATGGCTCAACATTTAAGAGCACTGACTGCTCTTGCAGAGGACTAGGGTTCTATTCTCAGCACATACATGGCAGCTAAGAACCAGACATAGGCTGGGTGTGGTGGTGTATGCCTTTAATCCTAGCACTCAGGAAGCAGAGGCAGGCGGATCTCTGTGAGTTCAAGGCCAGCCTGGTCTACATAGCAAGCTCCAGGCCAGCTGGGACTAAAGGGAGACCTTGTCTCAAAAAGACCAAAAAGACAAAAAAAAAAAAAAAAAAAAAAAAAAAAAAGAATTAGTAAGTGTTAATGGTTGACTTAAATTCCATAATAAAGTAGTCGAAATGTAAAGATCAACAGGCTTCTGCCCTGTCCACATAGCATTCTCCTTGAAGTAATATTGCAAATTCTCTCTGTCTTAATTCCTATGGATTCATTTCAAAGTTCCATTTGCTAATTTGCTATGGCAATAAGGCAAAAAAATGAAATTAAAGGAGTACTAATTGGAAAAGAGGAAGTCAAACTATCCCTGTTTGCAGATGATATGACAGTTTACCTGACGGATGGTAAAAACTCTACCAGAAAACTTCTAGAAACAAGTTTCAATAAAGTGCAGATGATACAAATAACCTATATAAAACAGCAGCCTTTCTTTACATCACAACAAGCAATAAAGGAACTATAAGGAGACCTTCCCACTCACATATAGATCTAAAAAAAAAAAAAAAAAAAAAAAAAACCAAATATCTGGGAACAAACCTAATGAAAGACACCAAAGAACTCCAACAAAAATTTTAAACCCCTGAAGAAGGAGATTGAAGAAGACATCAGAGCCAGGCATGGTGGTGCACGCCTTTAATCCTAGCACTTGGGAGGCAGAGGCAGGCGGATCTTTGTGAGTTCAAGGTCAGCCTGGTCTACAGAGTGAGTTCCAGGACAGCTGGGGCTACAGGGAGACCCTGTCTTGAAAAGACCAAAAAGAAGAAGAAGAAGAAGAAGAAGAAGAAGAAGAAGAAGAAGAAGAAGAAGAAGAAGAAATCAGAAGATGAAGAAACCTCCCATGCTCATGGATTGGAAAAATTAATATAGTAAAAATATCCATCCTATCCAAAATAATGTACAGATTCAATGCAATCCCAATTAAAATCTCCATGAGTTTCTTCACAGGCTTGGAAAAAAGATCCTTAAATTCATATGGAAAAATGAAAGACCACGAATAGCTAAAGCAACCCTGAGTGAAAAATGTAATACAAGGGGGGGGGATCACCTTACTGGACTTCAAGCTATACTACAAGGCTATAGTCATAAAGACAGCATGGTACTGGCACAAAAACAGACCTGTTGACCAATGGAACAAAACTGAAGATCCAAACTTGAGCACATACAATTTCAGCCACCTCATATTCGATAAAGGGGCCAAAAAAGCTCATTAGAGGAAAGAGAACATCTTCAGCAAATGGTGTTGGCAAAACTGGATCACCATATGTAGAAGAACAAAATTAAACCCCTACCTCTCACCCTGTACAAAAATCAACTCCAAATGGATCAAAGACTTCAGCGTGAAACCTGAAACTCTGAAGGTGATAAAAGAAAAAGTTGTCAGCAACCTACAAGACATAGGTGTAGGAAAAGACTTTCTAAATCAGACAGCAGCTGCACAGGAAATAAGGTCAATAATTGATAAGTGGGACCTCATTAAATTCAAAAGCTTCTGTACAATGAAAGAAACAATCAGGGAAGTGAAGAGAAAACCCACAATGTGGGAGGAAACCTTCACTAGTGATACATCTGACAGAGCATTAACTTCCAGAATATACAAACTCCTCAAAAAACAAAGAAGTAAGAAAACAAATGACTCACTCAAAAGATGGAGTAAAGAGCTGAACAGAGACATCACCAGTGAGGAAGTAAAGATGGCTGAGAAACATCTCAAAAAGTGTTCAACATTGTTAATAAAGGAAATGCAAATTAAAACTACTCTAAGATATCATCTCAATCCAATACAAGTGGCTAAGATCACAAAAACAAAAGACACCAAATGCTGGAGAGGTAGTGGGGAAAGGGGAACACTTATCCACTGCTGGTGGGAATGTGTGGAAAACAGTGTGGAGAACCCTTAAAAAACTCAAAATAAGCCTACCACCTGACCCAGCCACACCACTCCTGGGTATATACCCACAAGACTCATCTTACTAAAAAGATACATGCACATCTATGTTTATTGCAGCCCTCTTCACAAGAAGAGCAAGAAGTTGGAATCAACCCAGGTGCCCCTCAACCAACGAGTGGATAACAAAAATGTGGTACATATACAAAATGGAGTTCTATGCAGCACTAAAGAAAGATGGCATTATGAACTTTGTGGGTAAATGGATGGAGCTAGTAGCTGTTATGCTAAGTGAAGTAACACAGTCCCAAAGAAACAAACAGGGAATGGTTTCCTTCATTTGTGGATCCTAGCACCAAATCCCCCAATTGAAAGACAAGCTGAGCAATGTTATTGTTATATCTCTTTCTATCTGAAAGCAACTGTGATGTTATAAGGTGAATCTCTTAATGAACCCTAGAGTTAACTTACCACATACTTTCAGACATGGTAATTAATGTATATGGGTGGAAGGTATATATTCATATTTTAGAGTAATATAAAATTAAAGGGAAAAATGTGAACTCCTAAACATACATCAGAGTTAACACACAGTTTATTCCTGGAGGACATAATGCTGGTACATGTATGATGTTTAAATAGGCAATACAATGGGGTGGAAACCACAACATAGGGACTGGGTCAAAGAACAGACTGACATAGTTAAATTCTGCCCCAAAGAATGGACAGACATAGTTAAATTCTGCCCAGAATAATGGACCTTTACAGATAAAAACTTCAAAAATATCTGAACCATTTCATAATAGCTAGGAAATGGAACCACATTAGATGTCCATCAACAGATTAATGGATTTGATTTACTAATGCCCTTTTACATTTATAATGCTGTCAATGCAAAGAGATTATTACAAATGTTTTCTTTTTTAAAAAAAAGGCTCAGCGTGTGTTTGTGTGTGTGTGTGTGTGTGTGTGTGTGTGTGTGTGTGTGTGCAGGTATTCATGGAGGCCAAAAGAGGGCGCTGGATCCCTTGAAGGTGAAGCTACAAGCAGTTCAGAACTGCCTGACATGGGTGCTAGAAAACAATGTGTTTCTCTATAAGAGTAATATGCGCTTTTAACTGCTGAGCCAGTTATAATTTTCCAGCCCCTATAATTTTCTTCTAAATTTAATATTTTAATTCTCAGTTTATAGATAAGAAAACACATGTTGAGAAAAAGTTAAATAATGCTACCAAGGTCACAAAACAGTAAGTAGGGACCAAAGTTCAAATTTTGACCTTCCTGACTTCAAGCCTAAATCTTTTTCAATTATATTAGACCTACTCTCTTGATGTTTTCTTCATTTCTACCAAAACATTGAAATGCCTATTTTCAAAGATGTTTGATTTTTCAATATAGCTGATGTTTATTAATCTTTTCTTTTGACATATTTTAGAACTTCTGAATCACTTCTTACAACCTCCTACATTATCCAGGACTGGACTGCATGATCCTCTGGCGCTACTGGATTTTAATCTCATCCAAAAGACAAAAGGCCACTGGTCCTCGCATAATAGGCAAACACTCATGGCATGAGTGTAGAAACAAGCAACTTCTGTAAAAATATCCACATTCTGACCCTACTATCTTCAGTCTTTCCATTAGTTTTCCAGCAAAAGTTTCCCAGTGGATGAAATTTCAGAACAAAGTCATAGGAGTAGATAATTCTATTTTCTTATTGGGAATGATTCCCCAACACAAATACAAAGCTAAAATATAATTTTCAAAGAAGTTTAAGATTCCTAAACTTTTGAGTTTATTTCCTCAAAATGGCTTACCCAAAATTGAGTAAGATGAAACTATGGTGTGTACAACTAAAAGCATAAATCCTTTCTCTATACTGGGAATTCCCCCCAAAGCAACAAAGCAAAATTTCTTGGTATTTTTTTTGGAAATGAATCTTCATATTCCTCAGTATTATGTTTATGTTATGTTTCTATTTTATACACTATGAAACATATCTACTAGCATCTTACTATATGTCAAATATTATGCAAGGTCTTCATCTAACATAGTATTAAGACTTGTAGAAAGAGAATAAATGCATTTCGTATTATGAGATGAACATGTAGAAACATTTAACTGAGGTGGGAAGACTCATCCTAAATATGGGTGGTGTTATCCCGTGGGTTTGGAAACATGACTGACTGAATAAAAGGGAAGACATAGAAAGTCTGGTGAGCAGGGCATTCGTCTCTCTTGGCCTCCTGACTGTGGTTACAATATGGCCAGCTCCTTAAGCAGTGAACCAAAATAACCCTTCCTGTCTCTTAGGGGGAGGAATCCTTCATTTCCTCCTCATTACCCAATCCAAAAGTTAAACTTAAAACTTATGCCTGACCCCAGTCTGCCTATATATAAAATATTTAGTTGAATTTTCATGAATCTACCACAAATACTTCCCAGTGATTCTAATGGCATCTCAGTGCAATTTTTTCACAAAGCCAAAGGCAGGAAACAACCCCTAGATTCTATTGTCCACTAAGTGCCCCTTCTTATAAGGCTTGTTGGATCTAGCAATTTACTTTGTCTTGACTTTATTCCCATCATTCTTGTGAAAGATCTCTCAGGAAGTTAATTGACTATATTTCGCATGTGTTTCATATGTATGCTATGTTTTTTATTCCAAACATACCTTTCTGACAGGTTAGTGAGGCAGAACATTCTGGGTTGGAATCACTGCTGCTGTATTTCTCTGGCTTCCACGAGGCTTTTGGCAAGTCATCATGCAGGCGGATGCCAATTCTTTTTATAGGCCCTGATGCTTCTTGATTTGGTTAGCTTTGGTTTCTCTCTTTGAAAGCGTTTAGGTTAGGGTTTGACTGTATTTTTGGAATCGGGACTTTCATGGTGATTTGATCTGATTGGCTCTTCTTCCATTCAGGGTTCTTGATCTTGATCAGAAACAGCTGCTCTGGAGATTCTCATCTTTTGGTGCTAGTAATTTTTTCTAACTTCATAATCTCCTCCCATCTATTTCTTTTCCTGATTTCAGGTCTGTCTGTCTGTTCCAGGTTCTCCACTTTATAGGTCCTCAGTTGAGGTTACCCTTCTGCTTTTATACTTTAAATTTCTAGGGTATCCACTTTTTCTTTCACTCTTAGTTTATGACCACAATTTTTCTTATCATTCTGATGACATGGACAACCAGCTTTTGCAGTTTCCTTCTTCCTGTGCTGCCTTTATTTCCTTTTCCACCAAGTTTGCTGTTCCTATTTATTTGCCTGTTTTTGTGGGTACGGAATATCCTCAAACATTATGGTTCAAACTTAGGCAAAGCGTGTAACTTGGGGGAACTGTAGCCACAACAAAAGTAGAAAGGGACCACTGTGGAAGAGAAGGGAAAGCGCTCTAGGGAGGGGAAGAGTAGAACAGGTGTTATGAAGGGGAAAGGGGAGAACAGGGAGAGCCTTTTCTGCGAACTCAGAGGGAAAGCAGGAGAGAGTGGAGGGAGAGATGAATAATACTTAAGATGCTTAAAATTCTTTAATTTAAAACCAAGTCAGTAATAAGTTGGTCAGGAAATCTGTGTTCATGAGTAGAGCTTATTAACAATTAAGCTTCACTGTAGAATTCTTGTGCTAGCATATTTTATGAGGAGATTTCTGATATGCATTAGTATCTAAGATCACCTCCTTCTACACACACACTCACAACTTGGGTTGTTATGTTAGACATCTAGGGCTACTATAATCACCAAGCTGGTAACTTAAAACAATGGAAATTTATTCTATCATGGTTTTGAAACACTGACGTCCAAATCTAAGGTGTCAGCAGGGTTGGCTTCCCCAATGACCCTGAAGAAGAACCCATTCCTACCTCTCTTTCTTGTTTTCTGAGAGCGACGTTGCATTTCTCGCTTGAGTAATACTGTAATCTCTGCTTCCTTTATATGACTTTGCTTCTTATATGTATCTGTTTCTTCTTTTCTATCTCTTATGAAAACATCCATTTTGAGATTCAGAGTCTATCTTGACTACAAGGTGGTCAGTATCATTTTCTTACCTATTGAATACATTAAATTTAACTCCAATACACTCACTGGTGCTAAGATTTAGCACTTTGGCGAAACTATTCAACTCACTACACCTGGTAATATTGCCCTAAGGAAAAAAATGTCCGACATTCTACCTAGGATCAATTTAGGAGCCTAGATTAGAAGAGAGCTGTGGCTCTCATTCTCCATGTCGACCTGTTCATTGAATCTTTGTATTCATTCTCTACTTCTGTAGAAAAAATACACTATAAATCTTGATGTTTAAAATATCATCTTTTTATTTATTATTTTTATTTTTTATGCATCTGAGTGTATTGTCTGCATGTATGTGTCATGCAATACCTGCAGAGGTAAGAAGACAGCATCAAATTCCCCTGGAACTGGAGTTATGGATGGTTGTTTGCCCACCATGTGGGCGCTAGGAATCAAACTCAGGTCCTCTCCAAGAGTAGCCAGTGCTCTTAACTGCTGAGTCATCTCTCCACCCACCAAACAACTTTTTCTTTGAGCACAATTACATAGGATGGCAAACAGGACTGGGTTGACCTGGACAGTCATTCTGCTATTCCCACCCAGAGTTCTTCAAAGAATCACAGATTATCTTCCTGTTCACTACAGTCACATATCTATGCCTGGGGCTGCCAGTTGTTTTGGGGTGGGGGCATCAGGAGACTACTCTTCTATGCCTCTCATCCTCAAAGAAACCAGCCTAGTCATACCACATGATTCTGCCACAGTTCCAGCATTGAGTCAACAGAATATTCATGGCTCCCTGAAGCCCAAGTTCTAGAACTTGTACATCATTCATGCCATAATTTATAAGCCAAAGAAAGTTAATGAACTAGTCCCAATTCGAAGGTAGGAAAGCAGACTCCACTTTGAGATGAGAGGCAACGTTTGCATTTCAAAAGGCTGTAGGTACAAAGATGCAAGAGTTATAGCCATCCTCCTGGTCCCTATGTTTTCAGAACCCACACTTAGCCAAGTACGGTATAGCACTCAGTCCACATCCTTCTGGTCTGCACGAGGGGTAGAAGATCTGGAGGCCTAGCCACATCTTAAAGAGACTATAAACCAAAGCCTGTGCTTCTTTTCACCACCTCCTCCTCTCCTGATAAATGGAACGTCATGTAATTTTAATACTCAAGGTTTTCTGGGAGCTCCTCTAGAAAGCTAGAGTTGTTTTATAGCTTCTCATTTTATGGGCTGGTATCCAAGTATCCTGGAGTCATCTTCAGACTGACAGGTTTCAAACTTGTTGCATCTCTCCTGTCTTCTTCATCCCCATGTTTTACTTATGTTTTGATACTTTACCATACGCTTTGATGATTTCATGAGGGAGTAAGAAAGCACTGCTAAATGAATGATCATTCCATTGTTAACTGAATAAGACAATCACTGTTTACCTCCCCAAACTAGCAACGTCCAACTCATTTGCAGCTGTAAATGTATGACTATGTCATAGAAAATGCTGTTTTGGAACTACCTTCATGACAGCAGAGATATTTCAAGATGTAAATACTTTGAAAATTCTCTTAACTAATTTAATTGTGATTAAGACAAAGGATATAGAAGTTCCGGAAAGGATTGTAAAAGCATGCGTTCCTAAGATAAAGGTCCACTAGTATCAGAAGAAAGAAAGAGTTGATCATCATTTCTCATAAGCAGGGAAAGAGATTAGGCTAACTGTAGGTCTAACCAAGACATTGTAGATTCTGTGAATGGTAATGAAAGGAGCAGCATAGATGGCATGTGTGTTTGTATCAGAAGGATCAAGGAGATAGCCTAGCAAAGGACCAAAGGAGAAGGGGTAATATTTCTAAAAATGATAATGCTAGAAAATCTATACCAGGAAAAGTTAAAATGAAGAGAAGGCCTTTTTAGCATGGGAAGTGCAAATCTCCCCAGACTTAACCCTCCACAAACATACGTCAAAGAAAATTTGAGAAAAGACAAAACCTGCTTTTGACTTTCCCATGGAGGTAGCCTTTGCTCTTTCTCAACGGCAAGGAAGTTTCTCAAGCACAAGGGTGCTTCAACATTCCTGCCTTCTTTTCCTATAGAAGGAAGGAAAGGATAAATACAGGACAAAGTTTTGCTGAGAAGGGTCACCACAGAAAATTATTTAAAGGACTTAAAAACACTGAAAACAGCCCTGAGCCCAAGGAATGGAGAAGAATGTGACAGATTGAGTGGTTGGTTTATAAATACAGGAGGGAAATAAAACAAAAATCCCACTTTAACTAACATAAAAATGAACTTTACAATAACAGACTAGTGGGCATCTGTATATGATTTTATATGTGGATACAAGGAGATAAAAGCAAAACCTGGGCTGGAGAGATGGCCTAGCGGTTAAGAGCACTGACTGCTCTTGCAGAGGACCTGGGTGCGATCCCCAGCAACCACATGGTGGATGAGAAAGAAAAAAAAAAAAAAAAGCAAAACCTTGCGCAGATGGCTTCTTGCTTCACGGATTCTTCATTGAAATAAAAGACAGTGAGAATTTCCCTTACACAGCCTCATTTTAAGGATGAAAGTCCTAATCAAACATTACTTGGGCTTCTCAAAGGCATAAATGCCATTTTTCAGAGCATTTTGGTGAAATAAAAAGCGATCCATGGGCAAATATTTGTTTTTACATAATCCTTGACACTACATGTGACCAGCAAGGGCATTTCATTGTATACATGAGGAGTACACTTTTTAATTTTTTTATTTATTTATTGTTTTTTTTATGTGAATGAATGTACCGTCTGCATGTAGATTGGCACACCTGTGTCGATGTCAGAAGAGGACATCGGATTCCCCTGGAAGTAGATTTAAAGATGGTTCTTAACTACCATATGGGTGCTGGGAATCGAACCCAGGTCCTCTGCAAGAGCAGTCGGCGCTCTTAACTGCTGAGCTGTCTCTCCAGCCCCAAGGAGTATACTTATTTTTTAATTTTTTTAATTTTTTTTTTTCCGAGACAGGTCTCTCTGTAGCCCCAGCTGTCCTGGGAACTCACTCTGTAGAACCAGGCTGGCCTGAATTCACCAAATCTGCCTCCTCTGCCTCCCAAGTGCTAGGGATTACAGCATGCGCCACCACGCCTGGCTCAGGAGTACACTCTTAAAAGCCAATGGGCTGTAGACAGATGGCTAGCGGTTAAGAGCGGCCGACCGCTCTTACAGAGCGACCCGGGTTTGATCCCAGCAACCCACATTGGCCGGCAGAGAACCATTCTGAAACTCCAATTCCAGGAGAACTCAGTTCCAGGGGAATCCGAGACCCGTTTCTGACCTCCGGCGGCGTTGCACCACTTGGGTGCACAGACTTGCATGCAGACAGTACATTCATACACATACAAAAATAAATAAAATTAATAATAATAAAAAAAAAAGCCAAATACTCTGGTGTGTGTACCAAGCTTATGGCGTCAGAAGATAATGAATTAGTGGCACAGGGATCACCAAAATGCCTCAGATTTATCCAATTTCAGTTTCAAAATACAGTTCTGGAACTTCGACACTGAACTCCTGTCAAATGACTCTTGCTTCTTAGTAGATCCTCTTCAACTTTTCTCTATTTTACAGAATGCTGAAATACACAACCTTGCAACAAGGTTTTGGATATACTTAGTTATTTCTTTAAGATAAATTACTAAAGGTAAAATGAATTAGTTAAAGTTTGATAAATTTTATAAAATCCTAAGACTTGTAAAACTGCCCTATTGGATGGTTGTATACCATCTGCAGGATCAGCAGAAGCATCAGAAGAACGTCTTTTTTTTCACATAAATTTACTTTTATTATTTTTTTTTATCAATCTAGACCCGTGTTCCCCCCCCCCATTCCCCCACCTTGCCAGAGCTCTTTGCATTCTGCCTAACATGATTTTCATCTATTTCTCAGTCTTTCTCAATATCTCCATGAGAGTTTTTGACTGTTGAGCAGAAGTTCACTGTTTCAGTCATTCTTCGATGCAGTCCATTTTGTTGTTGTTGTATGTTGTTGTTTGGGTTTTGTTTTTTGTTTTGTTTCCCAAGATGCATCACTCCCAAATACTAGGACAAAAGCTCAATTGGGCCATGCACAAGAAAAAATTACAACTAGGTAATTGGCACTTAGGCATCCCACAGATGAGGGATACCATTCGGTCATTTGATTTTTTCTGGACTGTGTTACTTCACTCGCATTTTGATGTCCCTAGTTCCAACCATTTTCCTGCAAACCTCAAGAAGTGTTTCTTTCTTTACTGCTGCATAGAACCCATTGTGTAGATGTTACCACATTTTCTCTATCCACTCATCAGTTGAGGGTCCAATTTGGTTCGGTTCCAGCTCCTTGCTATTGTAATAGAGCTGAAATAAAACATGGCTGTGCATGTACTCTGCGCGGTGGGGTGAGTCGAGGGTACATGCCCAAGAGTAGTATGGCTATTTGGCTGGGTCAGGTTGGCAGTTCAATTCCAGTCTTCCAAGGGTTCTCCACACTGCTTTCCGTAGTGGCTGTACAAGTTTACATTTCCCACCAGAGTGGATGAGTGTTTCTCCTTCCCCACAACCTCTCCAGCACTTTGGTACTAATTTTTTTCTTGATCCTAACCAGTCTTTATTTGGAGTAAGATGATATCTTAAAGTGGTTTTGATTTGCATTTCCTTTACGATTAGTTTTGGTGGAACACTTTTTAAGGTGTTTTCTCAGCCATCTTCTAATCCTCACTTTGTGAAGTCTCTGGTCAGGTCTTTGCTCCATCTATAGTGAGGTCATTTGTTCTTTCTTCTTTGTTTTTGAGTAGTTTATATACTCTGAAATCAAATGCTTTGTCAAGATCGGGTTCTGTGGTGCAAAGGTTTCCTCCCACTCTGTGGAATTCTCTTTCTTTCCATGATTGTTTCTTTGATGTACAAAGCTTTTGAGTTTAATGAGGTTCCCATTTGTCAATTGTTGACCTTAATTCTTGTGCAGCGCTGTCTTGATTTAGGAAGTCTTTTCCTACGCCTTATCTGTAGTCTGCTGCCAACTTGTTTTCTTTTATCACCTTCAGAGTTTGGTGGTTTTCAACATTGAGGTCTTTTGATCCATCTGGAGTTGACTTTGTTACAGGGTGAGAGTAGGGGTTTAATTCCCATCTTCTTCTAAGTATGGTGATCCAGTTTTGCCAACACCACTTGCTGAAGATGCTTGGTCTTTCTCCATTGTGGCTTTTTGGCCCCCTTGTCAAATATAAGATGCTGAAATTGTATGTGCTCAGATTGGTATTGTTTCAGTTTTGCTCCATTGGTAAACAGGTCAGTTTTTGTGCCAAGTACCAGGCTGTTTTTTGGACTATAACCCTGTAGTATAGTGTGAAGGTCTGGTATAGAGACCCTCCTGCCCCCCATATTGCTCTTTTCAACTCAGGGTTGTTTTGCTATTCAGGGTCTTTTGTCTTTCCAAATTGATTTAAGGACCTTTTTTTTTCCAAGCCTGTGAAGAAACTCTTGGGGATTTTGATGAGAATTGCATTTAAATCTATACAAGAGTTTTGGGAAACATGGACATTTTACAGATTGGTTAAATTTTCCATCCATGAGCATGGGAGGTTTTTCCATCTTCGTATTAGTCTTCTCTCAATTTCTTTCTTTTAAAGGTTTAAAACTTTTGTTGTAGAGATCTTTTGGGTCTTTGGTTAGGTTTATTACTACGGCTTTTTTTTTTTTGAGGCTATTGTGAGTGGAAGGTCTTCTTGAATTTCTTTCTCCCAGTAGCTTGTTCTTGGTGTAAAGAAAGGTCATTGATTTTTTTTAGTTAAATTTTGTATTCCTGCACATTTGCGAAGCGTTATCGATTTCTAGGAGTTTTCTGGTGGAGTTTTTAGCAATCCCTTAAGTTAAACAATCATACACATCAGCAAATAGGGATAGTTTGACTTCCTCTTTTCCAATATAGTACTCCTTTAATTCCTTTTCTTGCCTTTATTGCTCTTAGCAAGTGTTCAAGCACTATATTGAAGAGAAGTGGTGACAGGGGGCAAGCCTTTGCCCGAGTTCCTACCTTTAAAGGGAATGTTTCTGTCATTTCCCCATCTTAGGATATATTGGTTGTGGGTTTCCTGTATATGGCTTTGATTACATTGAGGAATGAACCTCAATCCAATTCCTTCATAGGACTTTAAGCATGAAGGGATGCGGATTTTGTCAAAGGCTTTTCTTTTTTAATTTTATTTATTTCGTATGTTGTATGAGTGTACTGTCTGCGACTGCAAAGGTTTGTTCACCAATGTCATGCAATGCCTCGAGGTCCAGAAAAGAGGGTTTGGTATTCCCCTGGAATGGAATTCTCCTGGAAATTGGAGTTTCAGATTGGTTCTCGGCACCATGTGGGTGCTAGGGATTGAACCTGGGTCTCTGTAAGATGCGGGTCAGCGCCTCTTAAGCACTAGGCCATCTCTCCAAGCCCCTGTCAAAGACCTTTTTCAGCATCAATGAGATGAGTGGTGTGGTTTTTGTCTTTTCATTCCCATTATGTGTTTGATGATGTTTATTGATTTTCATATGTTGAACCATCCTGCATCTCTGGCTACGATACGAACATCTTATGCCTGCTCATGTTCACTGCATTGATTGGTTAAAATAATCACCTTTCAGCTTTATTACAATTTTTATTGGGGCTGGAGAGATGGCCTAGTGGTTAAGAGCACTGACCACTCTTACAGAGTACCTGGGTTCAATCCCCAGCACCCACATGGCGGCTGAGAACCATCTGTAACTCCAATTCCAGGAGAACTCCAGTTCCAGGGGAATCCGACACCCTCTTCTGACCTCCGTGGCATTGCACGACACAGGTGCACATATTTACATGCAGACAGTACACTCATACACATAAATAAATAAAAATAAAATTTAAAAATGTTAAAAAAAACAAATTTTTTATTTATCTTTTTTTTTATTTAATTTTATTTATTTCCGTATGTGTATGAATGTACTGTCTGCATGCAGGTCTGTGCACCCATGTCATGCAATGCCGTGGAGGTCAGAAGAGGGTCTCGGATTCCCCTGGAACTGGAGTTCTCCTGGAATTGGAGTTTCAGGTGGTTTTCGGCCGCCATGTGGGTGCTGGGGATTGAACCCGGGTCCTCTGCAAGAGCGGTCGGTGCTCTTAACCGCTAGGCCATCTCTCCAGCCCCTTTATTTATCTTTTATGTGCATGAATGTACTGTCTGCACGTAGGTTTGTGCACCCATGTCGTACAATGCCACAGAGGTCAGAAGAGGGTGTCAAATTCCCCTGGAACTGTAGTTAAAGACGGTTCTCAGCCACCATGTGGGTGCTGGGGATCAAACCCAGGTCCTCTGTAAGAGCAGTCAGTGCTCTTAACCACTAGGCCATCTCTCCAGCCCATAATCTTTTTAATTGCCACTTAAAGCAAAGTTTTTATAGATTCATTGACCCCCAAAGAGGATTTTTTTTCCATCTAAAGGGAATTCAGTACTTCTCTAGTGCATGTGGCAAATACTTTGCTGTTTTGTGCTTCCATTTTATAGTTTTTGACACATCAGACCATATGGAAACTTAGCTTCTGCATGTTAATTGTGGTTTCTGCCTCCTGAGATACAGCAATGGTTTAACATTTATATATACATATGTGTGTATATTCCTTTGGGCCATGCCTGCATGTAAGTGACTTTGAGCTAATTTAATAAATTAAACTAGATACAGACAATCATCTGGTAGGGCACACTTCACAGAGCACTGGCTTTTTATTCCCCAACAAAAATTTTGGCAGAATTTCAATGTAACCAAAAAGGGGGTGGGGGGGAACATATGCCCTTTAGCAACTGATGTGCACTATTGCTATGCAAATGGATTGGAATAATTTCACTAGCCTGGATGAAGTTAAAAGCAGTAGATTTGTGCATTTTAATTTTAATTCCTCACGGGGCTGTGCTTCCGAATATTTCAGTCAAAGGGCTTTCATATTCATCAAGATCAACCTTCAGCTTGACATTGTGAGGTAGGAAAAGTAGATATCAGATGCCAACTGTGCAAATACAAAACCAGGGTTCAGAAACAATAATGATGGACTGGCCCAGGATGCTCTAACAGCTAGAGCTTGCAGTATACAGTGTGGAGGTTTGATGAATGTCTAGTCTACTGTTCCTTCCTCTATACTACAGATAGTTCCCTAGGTAATAATGGAGAAATATTCTTATAAGAGCAGAGAACAGCAACATAGATAGGTAGGAAATATTTGATGTACATAATACTATATGTATGTCTGTGTGTGTATGTATTAGTCACTTTTCTGTTGCTGTGATAAACCACCATGACCAAGGGAACTTATAAAAAGAAGAGTTTATTTGAGCTTATGATTGATGGTTCCAGGGAATTAGAGTCCATTGTGGCAGGAAGCATGGTGGCCGGGGCTGGAGCAGCAAGCTGAGGGTCACATCTTGCAATGAGCACAGTAAGCAGAGAGAGAGAGAGAGAGGCTGGAGACTGCAAGGCTTGTTGAACTCACTAAGCCTGCCCCCAATAACGTACTTCCTCCAGCACAGCCACATCTTCTAAGACCTCCAAGAACAGTGCCACCAACTGGAGACAAAATGTCTGAATACTTAAAGCCTATGGGGGACACTGTCATTCAAACCACCACAGTGTATTTTTTAATTTTCCATTTATTTATTTATTTATTTATTTATTTATTTATTTATTTATTTATGTCATTTTGAGACAGAGTCTCCCATTAGTCCTAGCTGGCCTGGAGCTTGCTCTGTAGACCAGGCTGGCCTTAAACTCATAGAGATCTGCCTGCCTCTGCTTCCCGAGTGCTGGAATTAAAGGTCTGCACCACCACACCCTGCTGGTTCCTTATTTTATAGCTTTGTTGATAAAAAATACTACCTTTGAAAAATTATAAAATCATTATTAAAATAATGGATTTTGATAAAATATTCTTAACAATATCTGGCTTAATTTTAGGGAAGTAAAAACAAAATATATGAAAATTAAACCAGATATTGCAAAAAAGTATATGATGGTATTTACAATAAAATAAAAATATTACTAGGTCTGATGTCATGTTTTGACATCAATCACCTTAAAGGGCTCTGAAAAGAATGCTTATTATTACTTTAATGTCAACCTTTAACAACATCTGTTTTTGTTGCCCCAGCATCCCTCCAAATGATGCTGCTATGTTTATGCTATGAATGGACAGAAAGCCAAGTAAGCACTATAAAATCACAACTCTAGCATGATTTAATCTTTTTTTCTTTAAAAACTTTTAATTAAATTTTTGCAATTTTCATACGATATAATTTGATGATATTTAGATCTCCCCAGTCTGCACCTGCACATATTGCCTACCACTCAAATATGCATACTCTATTATATACATATATTACATATAAATATATATAATATGGCCCATAGAGTCTAATTTGTGTCCCCCAAATGTCTGTCAGTATAGGTTCATTCAATGAAGCCTAGTTTACCTACCAAGAGTCCCATCCTTGAAAGAGACTGACTCTCCCCTCCCAGCAACCATTGGCTATCAATAGTTCCTAAGGTAGGGTTGGGATTTCTTACCTACTTCCTCATGTCTATGCTGGGATTTTGTCTGGTCTGACCTTGCACAGAACTTGTGTGTGCTTTCACCATTGCTGTGACTTTATATGAGCAACTGACCACATGACTGGAAAACTTTGTTTCCTTGTGGTCATCTACCACCTCTGGCTCTTCCACATGATCGCTGAGCCTTGGGAGGCAGAAGTTTAATATAGGTACACTATTCAGGGATAAACATTCTGCAGTTATGGCCAGTTGTAGTTTTCTGTGTTAATCACCATCTGCTGCATAATGAAGCTGAGAGATGCATTAATCAATGGATGTAACAATGAGTCATTAAGAGTCAATTTAATAATTATAACTATTTAGTAGAAAACTGGTATTGGGCTTTCCTCTAATGTCCTGTGACCTGTCTAGCCTCAGGTCCCTAGGTCATGAGCGTCAGATAAGGGCTCCAGCCTATGAAGTGCAATTTAAATCTAATTAAAGAGTGGTTGGTTACTCCCATAGTATTAACATCGCTATTGCAGCAGTGGGAATATCTTGCCAAGCCGGTTGTGGTAGCTGACATTCATAAGATTCACAGCTGGGTAAGGGTGATTTTTTTTTCTTTCAGGTGACACCCATAACATCTTACAGTGCTAAGAAGGCTAGCCAGTAGAGATGATGCTTTGAAATCAGGGCCGGCTTGATTTCTCCTTGTTTGATGTACAGCTCATGTATAGAGTGTCTTCAGTAACAGGGCCTTAGCATGAAGTTCTGCTGAGTAACCAAGACCAGAGGCAATGGCCAGTAGTGTCTGAGGGCTGATGGGAGCCCTGGCCAACAGCTTCAGGAAAGGGAGCCCATTCCTGACATTGGGGTCCAGGGGCAATGACCAGTAGTGTCTGAGGGCTGATGGGAGCCCTGGCCAACACCTTCAGGAAAGGGAGACCATTCCTGGCACTGGGGTTTTATTTTGTTAGCCTCTCATGTCTAGTAAGGGAAATTCCCCCTTTTTTTCAATCTCTCTCTCTCTCTCTCTCTCTCTCTCTCTCTCTCTCTCTCTCTCCTTATTTCTCCTTTTATTTATTTTTTGATCTTTTCGAGACAGGGTCTCCCTGTAGCTCCAGATGTCCTGGAATTCACTATGTACACCAGGCTGGACTTGAACTGATAGCAATCAGGCCCCCTCTCCCTCCTGACTGCTGGGATTAAAGGCATAAACCACCAGGCCCAGCTGGTTAATCGATTTTATAATGTACATGTATAAATCTTAAGAAGCCTTTATAGTGGTTGGATTCTATATGAATTTTTCTAAAGGCCTTTAGTGTTGGTTACTCCTCTACATGTACTCTCCACTCCTGTGGTGTTGGTTATTCCTCTACATACTCCCTCCACTCCTTTAGTGTTGGTTACTCCTCGACATGTTTCCTCCACTCCTTTAGTGTTGGTTGCTCCTCTACATACTCCTTCCACCCCTTTAGTGTTGGTTACTCCTCTACATACTCCCTCCACCCCTTTAGTCTTGGTTATTCCTCTACATACTAACTCCACTCCTTTAGTGTTGGTTACTCCTCTACATACTCCCTCTACTCCTTTAGTGTTGGTTATTCATCTACATACTCGCGCCACTCCTTTAGTGTTGGTTACTCGTCTACATACTCATTCCACTCCTTTAGTGTTGGTTACTCCTCTACATACTCCCTCCACTCCTTTAGTGTTGGTTATTCATCTACATACTCCCTCCACACCTTTAGTGTTGGTTACTCCTCTACATACTCCCTCCACTGCTTTAGTGTTGGTTACTCCTCTACATATCCCTCCACTCCATTAGTGTTGGTTACTCCTCTACATGTTCCCTCCACTCCTTTAGTGTTGGTTACTCCTCTACATACTCCCTCCAGTCCTTTAGTGTGGGTTACCCCTCTACAAACTCCCTCCACTCCTTTAGTGTAGGTTATTCCTCTACATACTCCCTCCACTGCCTTTAGTGGTGGTTACTCCTCTACATATTCCCTCAACTCCTTTAGTATTGGTTATTCCTCTACATACTACCTACAGCCATTTAGTGTTGGTTATTCCTCTACATACTCCCTCCACTCCTTTAGTGTTGGTTACTCCTCTACATACTCCCTCCACTCCTTTAGTGTTGGTTATTCCTCTACATACTCCCTCCACTCCTTTAGTGTTGGTTATTCCTCTACATACTCCCTCCAATCCTTTAGTGTTGGTTATTCCTCTACATACTCCCTCCAGTCCTTTAGTGTTGGTTATTCCTCTACATACTCCCTCCACTCCTAAAGTGTTGGTTACTCCTCTACATACTCCCTCCACTCCTTTAGTGTTGGTTATTCCTCTACACACTCCCTTCACTACTTTACTGTTGGTTATTCCTCTACATGTTCCCTCCATTCCTTCAGTGTTGGTTATTCCTCTACATACTCCCTCCACTCCTTTAGTGTTGGTTATTCCTCTACATACTCCCTCCACTCCTTCACTGTTGGTTACTCCTCTACATACTCTCTCCACTCCTTAAGTGTTGGTTACTCCTCTACATAATAACGCAACTCCTTCAGTGTTGGTTACTCCCTACGTACTCCCTCCACCCTTTTAGTGTTGGTTATTCCTGTACATACTCCCTCCACTGCTTTACTGTTGGTTATTCCTCTACATACTCCCTCCACTCCTTTATTGTTGGTTACTCCTCTACATACTCCCTCCAATCCTTTAGTGTTGGTTATTCCTCTACATGTTCACTCCGTTCCTTCAGTGTTGGTTATTCCTCTACATACTCCCTCAACTCCTTTAGTGTTGGTTACTCCTCTACAGACTCCCTCCACCTCTTTAGTGTTGGTTATTCCTCTACATACTCCCTCCACTCCTTTAGTGTTGGTTACTCCTCTACATACTCCCTCCACTCCTTTAGTGTTGAGTACTCCTCTACATACTCCACTCCTTTAGTGTTGGTTACTCCTTCACATACTCCCTCCCCTTCTATAGTGTTGGTTATTCCTCTACATGTACCCTCCACTCCTTTAGTGTTGGATACTCCTTTACATACTCCCTCCACTCCTTCCGTGTTGGTTACTCTCTACATCCTCCCTCCACTCCTTTAGTGTTGATTATTCCTCTACATTCTCCCTCCACTCCTTTAGTATTGTTTACTCCTCTACATACTCCCGCTACTCCTTTAGTGTTGGTTATTCCTCCACATACTCCCTCCACTCCTTTAGTGTTGGTTATTCCTCTACATACTCCCTCCACTCCTTTAGAATTGGTAATTCCTTTACATACTCCCTCCACTCCTTTAGTGTTGGTTACTCCTCTACGTACTCCCTCCACTCCTTTAGTGTTGGTTACTCCTCTACATACTCCCTCCACTACTTTAGTGTTGGTTATTCCTCTACATACTCCCTCCACTCCTTTAGAATTGGTAATTCCTCTACATACTCCCTCCACTCCTTTAGTGTTGGTTACTCCTCTACATACTCCCTCCACTCCTTTAGTGTTGGTTATTCCTCTACATACTCCCTCCACTCCTTTAGAATTGGTAATTCCTTTACATACTCCCTCCACTCCTTTAGTGTTGGTTACTCCTCTACATACTCCCTCCACTCCTTTAGTGTTGGTTATTCCTCTACATACTCCCTCCACTCCTTTAGTGTTGGTTATTCCTCTACATACTCCCTCCACTCCTTTAGTGTTGGTTATTCCTCTACATACTCCCTCCACTCCTTTAGTGTTGGTTATTCCTCTACATACTCCCTCCACTCCTTTAGTGTTGGTTATTCCTCTACATACTCCCTCCACTCCTTTAGTGTTGGTTATTCCTCTACATACTCCCTCCACTCCTTTAGTGTTGGTTATTCCTCTACATACTCCCTCCACTCCTTTAGTGTTGGTTATTCCTCTACATACTCCCTCCACTCCTTTAGTGTTGGTTATTCCTCTACATACTCCCTCCACTCCTTTAGTGTTGGTTATTCCTCTACATACTCCCTCCACTCCTTTAGTGTTGGTTACTCCTCTACATACTCGCTCCACTCCTTCAGGGTTGGTTATACCTCTACATACTACCTCCACTCCTTTAGAGTTGGTTATTTATCTACATGTACCATCCACTCCTTTAGTGTTGGTTATTCCTCTACATACTCCCCACACTTCTTCAGTGTTGGTTACTCCTCTACATACTTTCTCCACTCCTTTAGTGTTGGTTACTCCTGTACATACTCCCTCCACTCCTTTAGTGTTGGTTATTCCTCTACATGTTCCCTCCATTCCTTCAGTGTTGGTTATTCCTCTACATAATCCTTCCACTCCTTTAATGTTGGTTACTCCTCTACATACTCCCTCCAATCCTTTAGTGTTGGTTATTCCTCTACATCTTCCCTCCATTCCTTCAGTGTTGGTTATTCCTCTACATACTCCCTCCACTCCTTTAGTGTTGGGTACTCCTCAACATACTACCTCCACTTCTTTAGTGTTGGTTATTCCTCTACATACTCCCTCCACTCCTTTAGTGTTGGTTATTCCTCTACATACTCCTTCCATTCCTTCAGTGATGGTTATTCCTATACATACTCCCTCCACTCGTTTAGTGTTGGTTACTCCTCTACATACTCCCTCCACCTCTTTAGTGTTGGTTATTCCTCTACATACTCCCTCCACTCATTTAGTGTTGGTTATTCCTCTACATACTCCGTCCACTCCTTTAGTGTTGGTGACTCCTATACATACCCCCTCCAGTCCTTTAGTGTTGGTTACACCTCTACATACACCCTCCACTCCTTTAGTGTTGATTTCCCCTCTAAATACTCACTCCACTCCTTTAGTGTTGGTTACTCCTCTGCATACTCCCTCCACTTCTTTAGTGTTGGTTATTCCTCTACATGTACCCTCCATTCCTTTAGTGTTGGTTACACCTCCACATACTCCCTCCAATCCTTTACTGTTGGTTATTCCTCTACATGTTCATTCCATTCCTTCAGTGTTGGTTATTCCTCTACATACTCCCTCCAATCTTTTAGTGTTGGTTATTCCTCTACATGTTCCCTTGATTCCCTCAGTGTTGGTTATTCCGCTACATACTGCCTCCACTCCTTTAGTGTTGGTTACTCCTCTACATACTCCCTCCACTCCTTTAGTGTTGGTTACTCCTCTACATACTCCCTCCACTTCTTTAGTGTTGGTTATTCCTCTACATACACCCTCCAATCCTTTAGTGTTGGTTACTCGTCTACATACTCCCCCACTCCTTTAGTGTTGATTACACCTCTACATACTCACTCTACTCCTTTAGTGTTGGTTACTCCTATATATACTCACTCCCCTTCTTTAGTGTTGGTTATTCCTCTACATGTACCTTCCACTCCTTTAGTGTTGGTTACTCCTCTACATACTCCCTCCACTCCTTCAGTGTTGGTTACTCCTCTACATACTACCTCCACTCCTTTAGTGTTGGTTATTCCTCTACATGTACCCACCACTCCTTTAGTGTTGGTTTTCCTCTACATACTCCCTCCACTCCTTCACTGTTGGTTACTCCTCTACATACTCTCTCCACTCCTTTAGTGTTGGTTACTCCTGTACATACTAACTCCACTCCTTCAGTGTTGGTTACTCCTCTACATAATCCCTCCATCCCTTTTGTGTTGGTTATTCCTCTACATACTCCCTCCATTCCTTTACTGCTCGTTATTCCTCTACATGTTCTCTCCATTCCTTCAGTGTTGGTTATTCCTCTACATACTCCCTCCACTCCTTCAATGTTGGTTACTCCTCTACATACTCCCTCCAGTCCTTTAGTGTTGGTTATTCCTCTGCATGTTCCCTCCGTTCCTTCAGTGTTGGTTATTCCTCTACATGCTCCCTCCACTCCTTTAGTTTTGGTTACTCCTCTACATACTCCCTCCACTTCTTTAGTGTTGGTTATTCCTCTACATACTACCTCCACTCCTTTAGTGTTGGTTACTCCTAGACATACTTCCTCCACTCCTTTAGTGTTGATTACTCCTCTACATACTCCACTCCTTTAGTGTTGGTTACTCCTCTACATACTCCCTCCCCTTCTTTAGTGTTGGTTATTCCTCTACATGTACCCTCCACTCCTTTAGTGTTGGTTACTCCTCTACATACTCCCTCCACTCCTTTAGTGTTGGTTACTCCTCTACATACTCCCTCCACTCCTTTAGTGTTGGTTATTCCTCTACATACTCCCTCCACTCCTTTAGTGTTGGTTATTCCTCTACATACTCCCTCCACTCCTTTAGTGTTGGTTACTCCTCTACATACTCCCTCCACTCCTTCCGTGTTGGTTACTCCTCTACATCCTCCCTCCACTCCTTTAGTGTTGATTATTCCTCTACATACTCCCTCCAGTCCTTTAGTATTGTTTACTCCTCTACATACTCCCTCTACTCCTTTAGTGTTGGTTATTCCTCTACATACTCCCTCCACTCCTTTAGTGTTGGTTACTCCTCTATATACTCCCTCCAGTCCTTTAGTGTTGGTTATTCCTCTACATACTCCCTCCACTCCTTTAGAATTGGTAATCCTTTACATACTCCCTCCACTCCTTTAGTGTTGGTTATTCCTCTACATACTCTCTCCACTCCTTCAGTGTTGGTTACTCCTCTACATACTCTCTCCACTCCTTCAGTGTTGGTTACTCCTCTACATACTCCCTCCACTCCTTTAGTGTTGGTTACTCCTCTACATACTCCCTCCACTACTTCAGTGTTGGTTACTTCTCTACATACTCCCTCCACTCCTTTAGTATTGGTTATTCCTCTACATACTCCCTCCACTCCTTCAGTGTTGGTTACTCCTCTACATACTCCCTCCACTCCTTTACAATTGGTTATTCCTCTACATACCCCCTCCACTCCTTTAGTGTTGGTTACTCCTCTACATGTTCCCTCCACTCCTTTAGTGTTGGTTACTCCTCTACATACTCCGTCCACTGCCTTTAGTGTTGGTTACTCCTCTACATACTCTCTCCCCTCCTTTAGTATTGGTTATTCCTCTACATACTCGCTTGACTCCTTTAGTGTTGGTTTTTCCTCTACATTTTTCCTCCACTCCTTTAGTGTTGGTTACTCGTCTACATATTCCCTCCACTCCTTCAGTTTTGGTTACTCCTCTACATACTCCCTCTACTCCTTTAGTATTGGTTATTCCTCTACATACTCCCTCCACTCCTTTAGTATTGGTTACTCCTCTACATACTCCCTCCACTCCTTTAGTGTTGGTTACTCCTCTACATGTTCCCTCCACTCCTTTAGTTTTGGTTACTCCTCTACATACTCCGTCCACTGCCTTTAGTTTGGTTACTCCTCTACATACTCCCTCCACTCCTTAGTATTGGTTATTCCTCTACAAACTCGCTTGACTCCTTTAATGTTGGTTAGTCCTCTACATACTCCCTCCACTCCTTTAGTGTTGGTTACTCGTCTACATACTCCCTCCACTCCTTCAGTGTTGGTTACTCCTCTACATACTCCCTCCACTCCTTTACAATTGGTTATTCCTCTACATACCCTCTCCACTCCTTTAGTGTTGGTTACTCCTCTACATGTTCCCTCCACACCTTTAGTGTTGGTGACTCCTCTACATACTCCTTCCACTCCTTTGGTGTTGGTTACTCCTCTACATACTCCCTCCAGTCCTTTAGTGTTGGTTATTCCTCTACATACTCCCTCCACTCCTTTAGTGTTGGTTACTCCTCTACATACTCCCTCCACTCCTTTAGTGTTGATTATTCCTCTACATACTCCCTCCAATCCTTTAGTATTTGTTATTCCTCTACATCTTCCCTCCACTCCTGTAGTGTTGGTTACTCCTCTACATACTCCCTCCACTGCCTTTAGTGTTGGTTATTCCTCTACATACTCCCTCCACTCCTTTAGTGTTGGTTACTCCTCTACATATTCCCTCCACTGCCCTGCCTACCTCCCAGGAAGTCTCCCCACCTCAATAGCCATTTATTAGTTTCCTGACTTCTTTGAATTTTCCAAATCTAAATATACATATCTAGGATTTAAAGCTAGCATCCAGCATCCAACGATGAGAGAGAACATGAGACTTTTGTTTATCTGGGTTGGGCTTACTTCACTCAGGATGGTATATCCCTACACATATATGTATAATTTTATACATTTTTCTGGAAATTTTTTAATTTTGGTTTTGTAAGAGCTGAATAACATTCCGTTATTTCTTTGTGCCACATCTTCAGTGTCCATTCATTAGTCTGTGAACATCTAAGTTGTTTCCAATTTCTGGCTATTAAGAAAAGGACAACAATGAACATGGATGAGCAGGTATTTCTGCAGTCGGGTGTACGTCTTTCAGGTATATGCCCAAAAGTGTTATGGCTAGATCACCGAGTAGATCAACTTTTAACTTTTTGAATAATCTCCACACTATGGTTGCTGCACCAGTTTCTACTCACACCAGCAATTGATAAGAGCTCCCCTTTCTCCATATCCTTGCCAGTATTTGTCATTTGTTTTTTGGATCTTGGCCATTCTGAGTGGAGTAAGATGAAATCTCAAAGTGGTTTTAAGTTGCATTTCCCCATTGACTAAAGCCACTTGTGCTCCCTCTTTAGAGCACACCCTGCTTAGCTGCCTGCCCCAATTTTTAATTGGGTTGTTTGGGGGAGGGGTTGTTTAGATTTATTTGATACTAATCTCTGTCTAAAGTACATCTAGCAAAGATTGTTTCCCCATTCTGTACATTGCCTCTTCACTTGAGTGATGATGTCCTTCACTTTACAGAAGCTTTTTAGTTTCATGTGGTACTGTTTGTCGATTGTTGGACTTAATGCTTACACTACAGGAGTGCTGTTCAGAAAGTTCTTTCCTGTGCCTGTAAGGTCCAATGTATTTATTCCCTGCTTTCTGCTCTATCTGATTCAAGGTATCAGGTTTTATGTTGAGGTCCTTGATGTATCTAGATTTGAGCTTTATGCATGGTGAGAGACACCAATCATTTTAATCTTCCAACACTAATGGGATATCTAACAAAATTTTAAATCTTAAAATTAAATTTTTTAATTTAAACAATTGAATTCAGTCTGATACTATATATGTGGTCCCCAGGCTACCATACTTCTACTTGACTGACTATGAGTTTAGAGGTTCTAACAATGAAAGAACAGAGCCAGATAGTAGTGGAAAAGTTTAAAATTCTTTTCAATCAAGGCCTATTTAGTAGGGGAAAACTGATCCCTTAGTGTAGATGAGAGATTTATAGAAAGGATGCAGGGTAGGGTCAGTCGATTAAAAAAACACTATCAGGAAAAAAGGGGGATTCTAGCTAAACAGATCTAATAGATTATTTTGCAGATTTCAGTTACCACCACAGTGCTAAGGAGCTTTGTTAAATGCTGAGGGAGGCTAAGGTAACTCCACACACAAAAACTCTTGAGAACAAAGCCTAGTCAGGAGGGCTCAGAGAAGCCTGTCTAGATTCATCAAGGAACTCATTTTAATCTGTTTCCACAACCCTCTTTCAGATTCAGTAATTCATTAGAATGGCTCACAGTGGTCAGGACAGTGCTTTTCTTCCTACTATGTATTTATGATAAAGGGCAACTCAGGAACAGCTAAACAACAGAGATACATATTGTAAAGGGAAGGGGAGGCTGTAGAGACCCGTGTCCTCCTTGGACACTCCCTTCACCAGCACCTTGACGTGTGCATCAAGCCCAAGTCCTGGGATGTTTTATTTGTGGAGGGTCCATTAGAGAAGCATGAAGGCACCCATTGATGACATAATTGGCCAAGGTAAATAATTCAGTCCCTAGCTCCCTTGTGCCCTCCCATAGGTCCAGTGATGGAAATGTAGGTTTACACTCTCTAATCACATGATTGAAGGTATCTAAGGGTCCAGAAAATTCATATCTGAAGGAGAATCTCTATAAATAACAAAAGAAATTCCATTACTCAGGAAATTCTAAGGGTTTTAGTGGCTCTGTAGCAAGAGACAAAGACCACATGCATTTTTCATTATGCCACATCATCAAAGATGTGGGAGTTTGGGAGCTAAAAGAGAAGTAATTTGGAAGGAAATCCTAGTCCTAATGTGTGATGTGTTTCACGACCCACTACCCCAACATACAGCATCTTAGCATCTGAGAAAACAGCAAATTCAGGGAAGTATCTCTGACCTTCCCCAGACCTTCTCTCCTAACACTCGTCTTTACACCCAAGAAAGGACTTTCTGATTTCCCCTTGGTTAGGGCACAGCTCCCACATTCAAGGGACGGCCTTCCTATACCCACAGAGGAGCAGCCAATGACTCCGATTCTAGAGAGATCTGAACACACAGGCCTGGCTAAGCACGTCCTCCTCTCTGTTTATTACTCTGATGTCACATCCTCTGTCCTCCACATTTCCCTATGCCTTCATGTCTGTCCACAGATCGCCAAACCTGGCAAAATACTACACAGGTTTACCTGCTTCCTCACATTCTCATTTTCTTATGAAAGCTCCCCCACGTCATAATGTTATTAAAATTCACCTAACTGTCTCTTTTTAAAATACTTTTAAGATCTTCAATCATGCAAAGGGTTAAAAAATATGTACTTTTGTTCCCTTCCTCTGTGGAATTGCAAAATCATGTATACACATGGGGGCCTGCTTAACAGTCTCACATAGCTCCTTCACCAAATCTGTACCATTAAGTAAATATGAATGTTTACTGTGCATTAATACAGGACATTAACTAAAAATGCCTGTTTTAATTCTCGCCCTAACAAAATGCTAACAAAGGCATTTTCTAACTCACAGATTTGAGAATGTGAGTTAATTCAAAGAAACAAAAGAAGCAAAGCTGGTATCCAGAGCTTCTCAACCCCACTCCACCCACAGTCTTTAGTAAAAGAAAAATTCATTCAGACCAAATGAATGGTTAATCTGCTTTAATAGAAAATAGAATCAAAGAAATATTATCAGAAATCATGTTTTATGTATTAAACTGGAAATGTGAAAGAGATACTAAGAAAGGCACTGAAACTAGTTCTTACTTGAGAATTATCTTCTCTTAAGTAAGCTAATGGTGTTGAGCTAGTGGTTGGTTCAATAACGGCATTTGAATGGGGTGGATCTCTAGGTGAAGTCAGGCAAGGAGCATCAGTCTATGTGTTTCTGTTGTTTCTCTGTCTCTGTCTCTGTCTCTGTCTCTCTGTCTCTGTCTCTCTCTCTCTCTCTCTCTCTCACACACACACACACATACACACATATACATGATAAGCACAGTAGAAAAATCAAGACAAAATGCATACAGGCAAATTCTCCATTTCATAAAGGGCTTTAGAACAAAATTACAAAACAATACAATTGCCAGGCACGGCGGTACACGCACGTCTTTAATCCCAGCACTTGGGAGACAGAGGGAGGTGGATCTCTGTGAGTTCAAGGCCAGCCTGGTCTACATAGCGAGCTCCAGGTCAGCTGGGACTATAGGGAGACCCTGTGTCAAAAAAGACCAAAAACCAAAACAAAACAATACAATACAGTACAATACAATTAAAAACCAAACAAACGATGGAGCTTCAGTGGTGCAATTGCTTAGCACATGGTAGCTACTTCTAAAAAGCAAGCAAGTGAAAAAGCACTCATCCCTGCTATCTAAAAAAAAGTCCATCAAATAAACTATAAAGTAACATTCTGTAATCTTATATTAGCACAAAAGTGATTTGCTTAATAACTAATAATTTGCTCACTGGTGTTATGATTATATAAGCTGAAAAGAATCTTTTATCAAGCATTAGACAAATGTTTCAAGTGCCAAGAAAATATTAAACCCAAGGCTGATGATTGGTAAGTAAATAATACAGAGGAAACACAAGTATCTTTTTAGTCTGCCAATTCTGCTTTTTCTCATTCTTGCTAAAGTAAAAATCTAATAAATTAGATTAGCTAATTCATCTACCCATAAAGAATGCAAAATTGCATTTAGCCTCCATAAAAAATTATCTGTCCACCACAGTTGTAGTAGACTGGAATTAATGAGACTTTTTGCTACTTCTGAATCTACAAAGCAGCATACACGTGCTTAGGTTAGGCATATCAGATAGGTTTTGAGTTGTGACAAGCATAGCTGATCGTTTTTTGGTTTAAATAGAAGAAAAAATTAAAAGGTTGAAACACTGGAATAGAAATCACTTAAGACTCACATTTACAAAGCCATACTCAGACATATGCACGTAATTAAAAATAAAATATTTATCATTTAGGGCTGGAGAGATGGCCTAGCGGTTAAGAGTGCCGACCGCTCTTGCAGAGGACCCAGGTTCAATCCCCAGCACCCACATGGCAGCCGAGAACTGTCCGAAACTCCAATTCCAGGAGAACTCCAGTTCCAGGGGAATCCGACGCCCTCTTCTGACCATCGCGGCATTGCACAACACGGGTGCACAGACTTGCATGCAGACAGTACACATACAGAAATAAATAAAATTAATTAAAAAAATTTTTTAAATATTTATCATTTAAAACATTTTATTTAGGGGCCAGCAAGATGGTCCTGCAGGTAAAGGTGCTTGCCACACAAGCCTGCTGACCTGAGTTCGATTCCTGGAACCTACCTAAAGATGGAAAGAAAAAAACCAATTCCAAAAAGTTTTCCTCTGGCCTCCACACACACACACCATGGCACACCAACCCACACATACATCATACACACACACACACACACACACACACACTAACAAATAAATAAATAATGTTTGTTCAATTTAATCCAAATTAATACCAAAATTAAATGGGTATGATTGCATGTATATTAGCAATATATCACTAGTTAATAGTTTTAGTATCTTAACAAAGATACTTCTTTTCTTATTTTATTTATTTTTTGTGTATGAATGTACTGTCTGCATGTAGGTTTGTGCACCCGTGTTGTGCAATGCCACGGAGGTCAGATGAGGGTGTCGGATTCCCCTGGAACTGGAGTTAAAGACGGTTCTCAGCCACCATGTGGGTGCTGGGGATCGAACCCGGGTCCTCTGCAAGAGCAGTCGGTGCTCTTAACCACTAGGCCATCTTTCCAGCCCTTAACAAAGATACTTCTTTACATTTGTTTATTTATTGTGTGCATGGCACATGCACACCGTGGCACACATGTGGAAGTCAGAGGACACCTTGTGAGAGTAGTTTTCTCCTTCCAGTATGTGGGTTCTAGGGATCAAGTTCAGACCCTCAGGCTTGACAAGCCACTGCATCTGCTGAGCCAACTCATTGCCCCACAAAGATAGTTTTCTTTATATATATTTTATCATTTATTTACATGTGCATGTATGTGTCTGCGTGTGTGCACACTGTTGTAGGTGCCTGCAGATGCCAAAAGAGGGTGTCAGATCCCCTGCAGTTCGAGTTACAGGGGGTTGTGAGCTGCCCACTGTGAGTGCCAGGAGACAAACTCAGATCTTCTGGAAGAACAGTACACTCTCTTAACCACTAAGCCATCTCTCCAGCCCACAAACCCCAAATACTTTTTTAAGGGAACAAAGGTCAAGAAAAACAATACAACTCTATTGTGATTTTTTTAAATTATAATGAATGATAATAAATGGTATGTGCCGAAAAAGGAGAAACACGGTAAACTTTAAACTGTATTGCTTTACTGGCTGGGTGTGGTGGTGCATGCTTATAATCTCAGAACTCAAGACTCAGAGTCAGGAGAATAGAAGCTCAAGGCCAGCCTGAGCTATATGCTGAATTCAAGGTCACCCTGAAGACCGTAGTCTCAAAAAAACAAAAACTAAAACTATACCATTTTCTTCTGAACATTCTCTTTCCTTTTATCAAAGACTGAAAATTATTGGGGCTGGGGAGATGGCTCAGTGGTTAAGAACTCTTTGTGTTCTTCCATTGCACCCAAGTTTGAGTCCCAGGACCCCTGCGGCAGCTAACAACCATTCATAACTCCAGTTTTAGGGGATCTAATACCCTCTTCTGGCTCTGTGGGCATTGCATGCATGTGGTGCATTTACATACATGTAGGCAAAACACCCATACACATAAAAATAAAAAATAGGGGCTGGAGAGATGGCCTAGCAGTTAAGAGCGCGACTGCTCTTGCAGAGGACCCAGGTTCGATCCCCAGCACCCACATGGCAGCTGAGAACCGTCTTTAACTACAGTTCCAGGGGAATCCGACACCCTCTTCTGACCTCTGCGGCATTGCAGGACATGGGTGCACCAACCTACATGCAGACAGTACATTCATACACATAGAAAAATAAATAAATAATTAAAAAAATTAAAAAATAAAATATTTTTAAATAAAATTAATTTAAAAGAAACAAAACAAGGGGGCTGGAGAGATGGCCTAGCGGTTAAGAGCGCCGACCGCTCTTACAGAGGACCTGGGTTCGATCCCCAGCACCCACATGGTGGCCGAGAGCCGTCTGAAACTCCAATTCCAGGAGAACTCCAGTTCCAGGGGAATCCGAGACCCTCTTCTGACCTCCGCGGCATTGCACAACACGGGTGCACAGACTTGCATGCAGACAGTACATTCATACACATACAGAAATAAATAAAATTAATAAAAAAAAATTTTTTTAAAGAAACAAAACTAGAAAATACCAAGAAATGTGTCTCTTTATTTTGAGCTAAGAGTATATTTTACTCATCCCCAATACTTAGCACAGTGCCTGGAAATGTAATATGTGTCCATATATGGGAATGACTGGATCTGAAATGTCACTAATCCAAGCACCAACCCATGTTTAATATCCCATTATACCACCCTGTTAACATCCCCAATAAGAAAACTACAGTTCCCAAAGACAACTAGTTCATCTGTAGTAGGCTCTACTTTTTGGAGTTAGGGGAAATTTACCTCCTGCTGGTATTTTAATATTGACTCAATTTCTATTCATTGAGATTCCATGGTAACACTGTGCTCTGATTCACATAACATTCTAACCAATATTTGAGGACTTAAGAAGTCCTCAAATCAAATGACTCACTACGTCCACTCTGATATAAACTCAAGACAACTGAAATCATACAAACCACACAAAAAAACTTGTACACAGAGCTGGAGTATGGCTCAGCAATAAGTGCTTGCCTAGCATATGCAAGGCCCTGGGCTTAATGAACATATATCAAAGTATAACCAAAGTTCATAGAATTAGTCATAATACATCCCAAATAGAAACACCCCAAAATGTCTATCAACTGATGAATGGATACACAGAATGTGGTATGTCCACATGACGTTCAGCCATTAGAAAGAAGTGCCATTGCCTGCTTCAACGTGCATGAGCCTCAAAAACACCGCAAATGAAAAAAAACTATCACAAAAGCCACAGACTACACGATTTCCATTACGCATAAGGTCCAGAACAGATTACCAGATTCCACAGACTAATGAGAGAGAAGCGGGAAGTGATGGCTAATGGAAATAAGATTCCTGCCTGTGATGCTAAAGATTTTGAAATTAGACATGGTAATAGTTGCTCGATTCTATGAATATATGAAAAACCACTGAATTGAGACATGGATTCTAAATCAGCAAAGTTGTCATTTGCAAGAGTACTACAGAAAGAATCTTTTCTACTGATTATTACACTCTACAGCCCAAATACCGAATGTTTCTACAGCTTCCACAGGGCTGAATCCCTTTGGCTTAAAATGGACAAAGGAAGTATTTTATTTTATTTTATCTTATTTTATTTTATTTTTTGGTCTTTTCGAGATAGGGTCTCCCTGTAGCCCCAGCTGTCCTGAAACTCACTCTGTAGACCAGGCTGGCCTTGAACTCACAAAGATCCGCCTGCCTCTGCCTCCCAAGTGCTAGGATTAAAGGCGTGCGCCACCACTCCCGGCCTTATTTTATTTTTTTTTATGTGTATGAGTGTACTGTCTGCATGTAGGTTGGTGCAACTGTGTCGTGCAGTGCCACAGAGGTCAGAAAAGGGTGTTGTATTCCCCTGGAACTAGAGTTGAAGATGGTTCTTAGCCGCCATGTGGGTGCTGGGAATCAAACCCAGGTCCTCTGCAAGAACAGTTGGGGCTCTTAACCGCTGAGCCATCTCTCCAGCCCCTTATTTTATTTTATTTTACTATTTTACTATTTTATTTTATTTTTTGAGACAGGGTCTCCCTATAGCCCCAGCTGGCCTGGAACTCACTCTGTAGAGCAAGGCCCAGGATGGCCTTGAACTCACAGAGATCTGCCTGCCTCTGCCCACCGAGTGCTACGATTAAAGACATGCGCCACCACACCCGGCTTAAAGACAGTTCTTAGCAGCCATGTGGGTGCTGGGAATTGAACCTGGGTCCTCTGCAAAAGCAGACAGTGCTCTTAACCGCTGATCCGTCTCTCCAACCCATGGAAGCATTTTATATAAATACTATAAGCCTATAAATTTGAAGAAAATCAAAAGTGAACCTTATCAACTGTAGCAAAATCAAAATGTCCCCACAAAAGGTCCAACATGAAAGCTTAGAACTTTTCACATGCTAGTAAACCCAGCACTCAGAAGGCCAAGGCAGGAGATTATGAGTTTAAAACAGCCAGAGCTCCATCATAAGGCTTTGATTTCATATATATATATATATACTCATCTCTCCAGTGTACTGAGAAATGGAGTTTGAGAACCTATAACAATGAAAGCTTAGAACTTTTCACATGCTAGTAAACCCAGCACTCAGAAGGCCAAGGCAGGAGATTATGAGTTTAAAACAGCCAGAGCTCCATCATAAGGCTTTGATTTCATATATATATATATATACTCATCTCTCCAGTGTACTGAGAAATGGAGTTTGAGAACCTATAACAATGTTATGAAAAGACTAACCTCATTAAAAATAATTCAGTCTGGGGCTGGAGAGATGGCCTAGCGGTTAAGTGCGCCGACCGCTCTTGCAGAGGACCCGGGTTCGATCCCCAGCACCCACATGGCAGCCGAGAGCCGTCTGAGACTCCAATGCCAGGAGAACTCCAGTTCCAGGGGAGTCTGACACCCTCTTCTGACCTCCACGGCATTGCACGTCACGGGTGCACAGACTTGCATGCAGACAGTACATTCATACACATATGGAAATAAAATTAAAAAAATAATAATAATAATTCAGTCTATATTAAAGCTTAATATTTTAGCTTACATTTACAAATTCCCACAGCTAAGCATGACCTCATTTACTAATCTTTTCACATGTAAAATGCTAATTCCTTCTCTTAGTTATCAATAACCTACTATAATACTACCTAGAATAGTAAAAAATAAAAAGCTATGCTATGAATCAAATATAAATTTATATTTCTATTAATATCAATTTATGCTATCAGGAACAGTTTAAATTTACACTATTTTAATATTTCATTGCATTAGGTAAAAAAAAACCTTACAGTGGATGTAAAATGAAATTTTTAATATCCATTTCTTTGTGGAAAAGATACATATCCGTACTCAATATAGTCAAGGTAAAAAAATTATATAAGCCAGTTTTGAATTTATCACTTCCCTTAACAGCTACTAGAAAGATGTTTAAATTACTCATAGGTAAGAATTTTATGGACTTGCACTGTTTATCAGTGTATCCACATTTAACATATTCCCATATCCAATGTCTGAAAGATAACCACATCGCTCACAGGCATTTTGAGTAAACATGCCATTCCCCAGGCTAATGGTACCTTTTGCTCCACCTTCAAAAACTGAGCCAGTTCCTCCACAGTCAGGTGATCTTTCTTGTCACTGTAGCTCAAGAGCAACAAATAAAGGTCTCGTCTCAATGACATCATTTTGTAAAACACACAGAACTCTTCAAATGTCAAGGTTCCCTGATTCTCATCAGTGTCAGCTTCCTGAAAAGGATGTAGGAAAAAGGCAGTGAGAATTTGAGATAGTAGACTCGGAATAAGAAAGAAACATTTACCATAAAGGACCAGCACATAAATCATAAAGGCAAACACATTCTTCTTAAGCATATGTGGAACATTATAAAAATTAACATACTAAAAATTAATTACACGGGCCTGGAGATGGCTTAGCAGTTAAGAGCACTGACTGTTCTTACAGAGGACCCGAGTTCAATTCCCAGCACTCACATGGCAGCTAACAATTATCCATAACTCTGCTTTCAGGAAATCCTCTTCTGACCTCGTTGGGCATTGCACAACATGAGTGCACTTACACACATGCAGGCAATACACGCATATATATAAAATAAAAATAACAAATAAAATAAAAATTAATATAATAGGCCACAAAGAAAGTCTCAACAAATTATAAATAATCAACCTCATATAAACCATTTTCTCTGATTATAGTAGATAGAAAAATTCATTTTTAAAAATCCTAGAACAAAACACTATAAAAGTAATGTATTTCAAAACAGGAAATTAAACATATCAAAGTGAATAAATTTGATGTTCAAATTTCTATGGCAGTCCTGATTTCAATCCCCAGCATCAGAAAAAAAAATGATAATAACCGAGCCAGGCATGGTGGCGCATACCTCTAATCCTAGCACTTGGAAGGCAGAGGCAGGGGGATCTTTGTGAGTTCAAGGCCAGCCTGGTCTACAGAGCAAGTTCCAGAACAGCTGGGGCTACAGGGAGACCCTGTCTTGAAAAGACCAAAAAAATGATAATAACAAAAAACCCCAATACATTTGTGTTTGAGGCCAGATGTGTTAGGATTAAAAGTAACTTCAAAACAAAACCAAAAGAGCTGGTTGCAGTGGGCACGCTGCTGAGGCAGGACAAGAAATGAAGGCCTGATTAGACCACACAAGGATATCCTGTCTCAAAAATAATAAAATAGGGGCTGGAGGGATGGCCTAGCGGTTGGGAATGCCGACTGCTCTTGCAGAGGGCCTGGGTTCAATCCCCAGCACCCACATGGCAGCTGAGAGCCGTCTTTAACTCCAGTTCCAGGGGAATCCGACACCCTCTTCTGACCTCCACTGCACTGCACGACACGGGTGCACCGATCTAAATGCAGACAATACATTCATACACATATGAAAATAAATAAAAAATTTAAAAAAAATAAAAAATAATAAAATAAAAAGCCAGCAATTAAGGTAAGAAGATTTTATAAAAAAAAAAAAATTAAATCAGGACTGGAGAGATGGCCTTGTGATTAAGAGCACCAACTGCTCTTGCAGAGGACCCAGGTTTGATCCCCAGCGTCTGCGTGGTGGCTGAGACCCTTCTTTAATTCCAGTTTCTGTGTAATCTGATACCTTCTTTTTACCTCCACTGCACTGCACGACACGGGTGCACCGATCTAAATGCAGACAATACATTCATACACATATGAAAATAAATAAAAAATTTAAAAAAAATAAAAAATAATAAAATAAAAAGCCAGCAATTAAGGTAAGAAGATTTTATAAAAAAAAAAAAATTAAATCAGGACTGGAGAGATGGCCTTGTGATTAAGAGCACCAACTGCTCTTGCAGAGGACCCAGGTTTGATCCCCAGCGTCTGAGAACCGTCTTTAACTCCAGTTCCAGGGGAATCCGACGCCCTCTTCTGACCTCCGTGGCATTGCAAGACATGGGTGCACAAACCTACATGCAGACAGTACATTCATACACATACAAAAATAAATAAAATTTAAAAAATGAAAATATTAAAAAGAAAACATAAGAAACTTAAATCAAGGAAACTATAAACAAAACCAGAAAGGAATGGATTTTTTTTTTTAATCCCTATCTACACAGGCGAGCAAGAAAAATCAGAAGGTGGAAATGAAAAATCTTGAACAAAATTAATGAAGGGCAAAAGCAAGAGAAGATGTTTGGATGCACAGCAAAAATACCAGTCCCTCACACCTTTGGAAACTATAATCCAACCAGATTAATTCCTCCCCGCAGACAGTCCCTCTGACGCTCCACGGGCAGCACGAGCGTGAGGCTCGTCCAGCCACCACAGCTTTCCCTCCATGGGCAAGTATGAACAACCCGTGTAGACAGATGTTTAAGTTATTTCGCCTTAATAATTACTGAGCAAGGACTTTGTGCTGTGTATCTTGTGATTGGCTGAATTCATCGTTAAACTGCCAGAGATGCGTGAGGAATAACCAATCAATCCACTTGCAGGAGCTCTTCACTCACAGTGAGCACAGTTGTACCCCACCAAAATGGATGGGAAATTAATGGCATTTTGAAACCTATGGATTTTGTGAAAGGCACTCAGCTGTTAAGTGGATTTAAATATAGTTTTGAAAGTTGACATATTTATAAAAATTTTGTTTAATGATAACTTTAGGTCAGTTATGAGCAAATACTTTGGTCAATATTTAACCTTTACATAGGCTTTGCATGAAGCAGATAGTTCCTGCCTTGTCATGTTTTTAATATTTTTTTATAAGTAAAATAATTTTTATGGAATTTTTTTCAATTTTTTTATTATTAAACTTTTTCCATAGGTCATACATGCACTCTGCCATGCATGTCCTGTATCTTTTTCTGAGTCTTTCCAGAGGTATTTTTTTTCAATTCTTTTGTTGTTGTTCTCTCCAACTTGTATTGCTACAGTATATATACATATATATACATAATTTTATATATATACATAAATATATATATATATATATATATATATATACACATACATACACATATCACTTGAATTGTAGGATTTTTTTCCCTAAAAGATGTCATGTTTTCCTTAAGGAAGTGCTCAAAAGTTTCTCCTTGGCAATCCCAAACAACTATCAATCCTGCACCTTTACTCCACATGGGGGTCTTCCCCTCCATGGTCCCCCAAATGAAGCCCAGTAAGCACACATCCTGTTTCAACCCCTCTGCACTGGCCTCCATGATTCTGCTCAGGTAGTCTACCAATGGCAGTCTATATTCTGACAACTGCCTTGTCATTTTAATGTAGAGGTAGACCGAACAATGGAGTATCAGAAGTTTTGATATATCAGTGAAAAGTCTGTGCATCTAAGAAACCACGTGAACTGATCACATGACTACTAACTTTGTGTCAAAATGGTTAAACCTGCAGGACGTGGGGGTGCACACCATTAAGCCCAGCACTCGGGAGGCAGAAAGAGGCAGATCTCTGAGTTCTGAGGCCAGCCTGCTCTACGCAGTTATTTCCAAGACAGCCAGGGCTACAAAGTGTGACTGTTTCTTAAATACATCTATATATTTAGTCCTACATAACAGAGATAAAATTCTTTCAGGACTTCTACTTACTTGCTCCCCAAAATTAAGAAGTCTAAAATTCCAAGGTTAAATAACATTATCTAAAGACTTCAAAAGAAGCCTTCCATACTTCAAGAAAAAAAATCACTTAAAAAGATTACTTCTATTGTCATAGAAGAAAAGAAAGTTCTAAGAAGCCTTCGATGCCTTTGTTGAATATACAAAGAAAGAATAGTCCTAAAATAATGCAGGTTAGGCATCCCTAATGCAATTCCCAAATGCTCTAAAACTTTATGAACACCAACATGATGCCACAACTGGAAATTTCTACACCTGAAAGTGACAGGTTATGGTTAAAATTCAGCTGTGCTTGGGGCTGGAGAGATGGCTCAGTGGTTGAAAGCACTGACTGCTTTCAGTGCTATTACAGTGGATCCAGGTTCAGCTCCCAGCACCCACATGGCAGCAAATACCAATCTGTAACTCCGGTTCCAGGAGATCTGAAGCCCTCTTCTGACCTCCATGGACATTTCATGACACAAGTGCACTTGCATACATGCAGGCAGTATATTCATACATAAAATAAAAAGTATGAATAAATAAAACTTTATTTTAAATTTTAATTTATTTTTATAAATAAATAAACTGGTCCTCTCCAAGTACAGCCAATGTTCTTAACTGCTGCACCATATCTCCAGCCCCCAAATAAAGAAAATTCTTTAATGCAGCTTCCCTAAAAGTACTAGAATCAGCCTCAGGCTATATACTGAAGGTGGGTATTGGGTGTATTTAATGTTAAAACTTGAGTCCTATCTCATTACATATATTCATATATTCCAAAATCGGGGGTGGGGGAGGGCCTTGAATTCAAAACACTTCTGGAGTCAAGTATTTCAGATGAGGCCACTGAACCTGTACTGAAATCCTTGAGCCTTTCACTCCCAAAGAGCCTGTCTTTGTAAATCTCTGCTAGACGCCAGGCCCAATTGGAAACATTTCACATAGAGCAAGTATGTGAAACATAATTCTATGCTTCACTTCTGCTTTCATACATTTTAAAGTCTAAGATCATAAAAAAAGACAATTTAAAAAAATGTGTTTAGCCAGGCAATACAGAGGTATCTTTATAATACCAGAACTCAAAAGGCTGAGGCAGAAGGATCTCTGAGAAAAAAAAAAAAGCTTAGGTCATACTAGGTCACATAGCCAAACCCTGTCTCAGAATATATGTTGTATAATACACATGTGACATGACAGTAGGAAGGAGCCTACTGAGGACAGAAGGGTACAAGTGTATATGGGGGGGGGGGGTGCCGGGAGGAGAATCGACCAAAACGGCCTGTGAAAATGCATCCTGAAACCTGCTACTTTTGCAGACGACCAGGATTGGATTCCCAGCACCCACATGATGGCTAGCAACTGTCTGTATCTCCAGTTCCAGAGGAATCCAATACCCTCTTCTGACCTCCTTGGGCATTGCATGATATGGTGCACTTATATACATGCAAACAATACATTCATACACATAAAATAAAAAATAAAGCATTAAAGAATCGGCTTTGAACCCAAACATTTTCTAGTTTACCTCAATCTCACTCTCTCCTCCTCTTTCCTTTCTTTCACCACCTCCATCCAGGAGTATCCCCCTACGCCAGGACCACCTTATGGGGTCAGAGGAGGGACCCCCCCCCCGTCTTCCATCCACCATTCACTATGGTAACTCAGCCCCTCTTGTTTCTGTCCTTGCCTGTGTAAGAACAAGTAGCTAGAAACAAAAGAAAAAAGCACCAAACACATACTATTATACTTATTTATTTACTTACTTACTTAGTTTTAGACAGGGTCTCTCTAGCTTCAGCTAGCCTAGCTTAGAACTTTCTGTGTAGACCAGGCCAGCCTTGAAATAATGGAGATATGTTTCTGTCTCTTGTGTGCTGGGATTTAAGGGCATGTGCCATCCTCTCTGGTGTCTATGCTTAGTTTTACATGTATAAAATATCACTGACCTAGCCACTTAAGATGAAAACTCATCACAAAACATGGATTATGCATATGACTTATCTCCAAGTATCTTTTTGTAAATTAACTCTCACTTGTTCCTAACAGCACAGTATTGTCTTTGCCCAGCCCTCCTCACTTTCCAGACACCACAGAGAAGTCCCAGCCAAGATCTGCCTCAAGGACATAACCAGAAAGAGCATCTTGTCTTACGAGTGATTGGTGAACTCTGCACAGGTCAGTAAGGTGTAGGAGAGCTTAGCATTCCCAAGCCAATTTACAATCCCAAGATTGTAAATCTTTAAACTCTTCAGAAACAACAGGAAGTGCTCCCGAGGGCTCAGACAAGTGTAGTTTCTCCTGTCACTTGGTCATCATTCTAAGCCTCACAAGCCCTTTGAGGCAGGCAGATGAAGTATTTAATTCTCTTGAAAGGATCTGATCAAGTTCAGGCCATTGTGTGTCAGGAAAAGGGCTTATAACTAATTGCACTCAGAAAACAGCAACAACAAAAACGTTTTTGAGGAAATGAATTGTGTTGGTAAAGTTTATGAGGCTTTTTTTTCTTCTTTGATGAGACATCATACCTCTCTTTATCAAAGAAAAATAAAACAGTTCATAGCAAGTAATATCAGCAGCTTCAAACAAAATAAAAGACCTTCAATGTCCCTAAACTCATTGGTAATCTGTGTTTCACACAAGGCCAACTTGACTGTGAAAACATACCTGAAACATCTGCCTGACTTTTCTTCGCGGCAGATTGACATTTAGTTTATGCATCAGCTGGTGTATCTCTTCAATATTCAATAAGCCATCACCGTTCTTATCAGCTTCTTCAAAGGTCTGTTTCACCCATGTGCAGAAAGGTCAAAGAAAAGTTTTCATCAAAACAGAAACAGCTCCACCACTGAATACTCACAAGGACGCTATCAGCAACATAGAAACAGAAAAGAATTTCTTTTGACGAGATCCTGCCTTCCACAGACTCTGATGGGCTCCTGATAGTGAAAACTAACACTGGTGACTCCCTCCAATGCAAGATCAGATCAAACCAGACTATTGTAAAGGTTTCTTTAATTCAAACACTCTCTCTCAATCTAGTCCAAACTATAAGGAAGAAAGCCTATATTGTTACCTGTTCTTCTATACTACAAGACCCTAATTCACGTCTCTACTAATAAACACCATGAACAAAATATTTCTATATGATTTTGTATATTGTCCCTTTTTTTGTTTCCTGCCCTCCTTTTCTCAGTTATGTAGCCATGCTAACACAAATCTTTTTTCACACACATAGGGATGGACGTCCTCATTTATGGGGCACAGAAGCAGCATGCAGCAGGTTTAATACAGTGTTAACACTCTGTCACTCTTTGCTCAAGGATCCCTTTAGGATGAATGAATCTTCAAATATAACAAACCTAAGTTTTAGCTTCCTCTATGCCCTCTCATTTAGTATGTCTGCCTGATACATCTCAACTGGCTTTTCTGTGTCTCATTCTTATATTTTAAAAATTAGACCATCTAGTCCGCCAAGCTCATTATTGCCAGGAAAAGGAAAAACTTGTCCAGAAAACGCGAACCAGGTCTCCATGCCCTGATCTAGCATCTGTGCGTAGCCTCTGCTCCTCCTAGGACACCACTGTAACAATACTCCCCCAACAGGCCCAAACTTCTAATTACAGTAATACAAGCCTGATAGGCTAGAGGCTAGCTACCCTCAAAGCTCAGGTGTGAGTCTCAGGAACAAGGACTTGAAACCGAGTTTAGATATAAAGGATTCATATCATGCATTCTGAGATTTTACAAGACTCTCAAAGACATAAGCAAATTAAATGAATGAATTAAAATTCTGAGTTAACATATAGCAAAAGATTATTTGAAAGGATGGTGTGTATGCATAGAATATCAGACTGAGCTTCAAAGCTTAACAAGTATTGAAGAGAAAAGGAATGAAAACAATAGAAAGAAACCTGAGAATCAAATTCAGGGAAAGGCATAGATTTTAAACTGAAGAAATGGGAGAATGGGGCAGACAGAGCAGAAGGCCCTGGATGATACTGCTTTATCCAGCAGGCAGTGTTACTGAGAGATTTTTACTCAAACTCAAAATATCAACCAACCTCCCAGGGACAACAATGCACATTTATGTTTCATATGTGTGCAAGTTATAACTGTGGATGATTAAGGCCTTAAAGAGCAAAAAGCATCTCTGTGTCTACATATCACAGTGAATCCCATTAATATATATATGATTTCTATGTGTTAATCATTGTAAGCTTTAAAAGAAAGTAAAAAAAAAAAAAAAAGCAGAGAGGTAAACTGTCCTTGCTTCAGTTATTTTTTTAACAAAATTCATAGAAAAGCCCAGCTCTGTCCATTTTTCCTTGTAGAGTTCAATCAAGAAGACATCACTATATATTTTACCTACAAATTAATGAGACTACACCTAAAAGAAAAATAGTAATAGAATCAAAAGGGTAACCATTTAGGGTTAGTCACTAATAAGGACCAGGATCTCCATTTTATTCTGTTTCTGTGCACATAGCACCCACCCTAGAGATTAAAGTACTTTGCCACAGTACAAAGAAGTGTTTAAATGAATCCAATGCCAGCAATATCTTCATCCTTTTATTCTATAGTTGTCTCCTAAGGTCTCTCAAAGACTTCTCCAGGGAGGAGAAAGAGCCAGCCAACCCTCAGCATGAGTACATTCCACAGATACAACCTCATGAGGATGGACCTGGTCTGTAGGGCTTCTGTGCCTATCCATAAGCTAGCCTTGACAACTGGTTCAGAAAGCATGGGCCTGGCAAGGCACAAAAGGTGGGGAACCAGACTAAGGGATATATATTGGTCTTAATTTTATTGCTGAACTGACTCTGTGACTGTGTCACTCAGGTCACTTCTTAGGACCTCTGTTTCTTCACCTACGCTGTCAAGGAGCACAGCTAGATACTCTTGAAGTTCCTTGAAATTCCAACATTGTATGAAAGGTAAAACCATTCTTTCTAGTAACAGTTCACAGAGTATATGCAAGTCGGTGAAAGGATTCTGGTATCTTCAAGCTGGTCTTTCTAATTAAAATGTGAGTACTTAGAAAACTCCTCAATTAATGGTTCATAACTACACACAATAACATTCTGCAGAAAAAAAAAAAAGCAGGAAGGAAAACCAGATGAAATGTAATGGTCTGGTATTTTCTATGAGGAAACTAGGCGAATGAAGAGTTCAATGGCCTCCCTTCACATAAGGATAAGGGTAGGCAAACTTTTTGTAAAGTGGCTGGAAGTAAACCTTTTAGTCTTTTTGGACAATTCAATCTCAGTTATAAGCACTGAGCTCTGGCACTGTGCAGCCCAATAAACAAAGCATGCAGCCTGATAATGCACAGAAGAATGAGCCAAGCTGCATTCTAATACTCATGCACACTGAAGTTGAAAAATTAAATACTTTTCACATATCACAAAATGGGATCATTCTTTTGAATTTTTTCAACCCTTTAAAATACATTTAAGCTCAGTAACCTAGATAAAAATAGGTGGTGAACTTCATTTTCCCTACGGTCTGAAAGAAAATAGTAAAAAGGCTTTAATTTATAGGACATGAAAGGGGCTGCCTAAGGGCTTATAAGTGACAATAACCTCTGCAGTGACATAAGACAAGGTAGGGAATACATGGAAGAAAAGAGGTCAGTGGAGAGAAATGCTGAGGTGATGAGCCTGCCAGCACTTCTACATGAGTCAGGAGCAAGAGGGGCTGAGATACTTGAATTAGGAAGGAAGAGATTTGCCAGCCCTTAAAGCGACAGCTCTAAGAAGCTTGTTTATGAAGCGCTTGCTAGTGGTGGGCAGTTTTTATGTCAGTTTGAGCAGGCACCCACATCATTGCCATCACTGACTAATTATAGACAGGACTCTGAGGTAAAAGAGTGGAATTCACCCAGACTTACACAGCACCTGGCAGAGCTGGGGCCAGGTCCCAGGCAGTGCAGCACCAGAGTCTGAGTCCTCGACTGTGATGCTGTGCTGCTTTTAATGGGAATGAGAAAACACACACACACACACACACAAAGATAAATAAATAAATAAATAAATAAATAAATAAATAAATAAATAAATGTAAAAATATTTTTGAGAAGAATGTCAACCTATTATTAAGATATTACTTTAAGCTGGGCATGGTGGCACATGCCTTTAATCCTAGCACTCAGGAGGCAGAGGCAGGTGGATCTTTGTGAGTTCAAGGCCAGCCTGGTCTACAGAGTGAGTTCCAGGACAGCTGGGGCTACAGGGAGACCCTGTCTCGAAAAGACCAAAATAAATAAATAAATAAATAAATAAATAAATAAATAAATAAATAAGATATTGCTTTAAAAACAACAATTCTGAAAAGAATATAGAAAGATGGTTCCCTGTCTCAAGTTAGCATTCCTAACATTTACCAGATTTTACTTCAGTTTTTGTTCTTGCTGTCCGTTAACATCTTTTTCTGCTCCTCACTGGCACAAACATCAACTACTCTACCTTCCTTATAGAATCTCTGCCCTGTGCATCCCTAGGGTGTGCTCCTTTCTAGACTGTCATGTCCAGAATGTGAAATCTTTCAGCCACCAAGATGACTAATTCAAATAGGAATACTTTCGAGTGACAGTAAGCACAAACAAATGCATTAAGTTTAAAAAAAAAAAAACTGATCAATAAAGCCAAAAGAGGCTCTCAGCAGTCTATATGAAGGATCATTACACAGACTTGTGAAAAAGGCTCTGGATACTTGGAGCATGTCCTAATTAGCTGGGCGCAGACAGCAGCTTCTAGAAGCTATGGCCTCTCCTATAGCCATCGCTTTCTCTTCTTTCTGAGCAGGAAGAAACTCAGTTATATTCAGGGATCCAAGAGCCATATACTTGGATGGTGATCAGGAATGGAAGGGGGAAGAGGCCAACCTTGACCTCAGGACAGCCATCCTCAGAGTATAACCCTGGGCATTTCTGAAGCCACCAAGTCACCTATTTCACATCCAATCTCTGTGAGGCTGGATTTTCTTCATGCACTTCAACTAAGCCATTACAACACCACAGACTAAGTGCAGAAACAGATATAGAAACCCATGTGTTCAGTGATGTTCAACATTATTGAAACTTGTTATGCAACATAATTCTCTAAACTGCTTCCTTAGAAAAATAGGGGCTGGAGAGATGGCCTAGCGGTTAAGAGCACCGACCGCTCTTACAGAGGACCCGGGTTCGATCCCCAGCACCTGCATGGCGGCCGAAAACCGTCTGAAACTCCAACTCCAGGAGAACTCCAGTTCCAGGGGAATCCGAGACCCTCTTCTGACCTCCACGGCATTGCACGACACGGGTGCACAAACTTGCATGCAGACAGTACATTCATACACATACGGAAATAAATAAAATTAAAAAAAAAAAAAAAGAAAAGAAAAATAGAGCTACTTTAGCCAGGTGTGGTGGCACATGCCTTTAATCCTAGCACTCGGGAGGCAGAGGCAGGCGGATCTCTGTAAGTTCAAGGCCAGCCTGGTCTACATAGAGAGCTCCAGGCCAGCTGGGACTAAAGGCAGATCCTGTCTCAAAAACACCAAAAAAAAAAAAAAAGAAAGAAAAGAAAAATAGAGCTACTTTAGCCAGGTGTGGTGGCACATGCCTTTAATCCTAGCACTCGGGAGGCAGAGGCAGGCGGATCTCTGTAAGTTCAAGGCCAGCCTGGTCTACATAGAGAGCTCCAGGCCAGCTGGGACTAAAGGCAGATCCTGTCTCAAAAACACCAAAAAAAAAAAAAAAGAAAGAAAAGAAAAATAGAGCTACTTCATAGTTTTATTTTGTTGCTATGCATTATAATTTACTATAATGTTAAATAATTTAATTTTTAGCCTTCAAATTTAGTTTCTAATATAACAAATATCGATACAGAGCTGTGTTAACAAAGGCATCAATGGGATCTCACTTTCACTATGTGGGCCTGACTGATCTGGAACTCGCTGTATAGACCAAGCTGGCCTTCCATTCACAGAGATATGTCTGTCTCTACCTTCCAAGTCCCGAGATTACAGCAATTACCACCACAGCTGGCCAAGTCTTCACTTTTTAAAAGTTAAACAACAACAAAAGGTAGGGGAACTAGAAAGATGGCTCGGCAAGTAAGAGCACTTGCTATTCTTCCAAAGGGGCCAAGGTTTGGTTCCCAGCACTGACATGGAGACTAACAACCATCTGTAACTCCATGCATGTATGTAGTACTCTGACTACTATATTTTTAAAAAAGAAAATGGCGGGGCTGGAGAGATGGCCTAGCGGTTAGGAGCACCGACTGCTCTTACAGAGGACCCGGGTTCGATCCCCAGCACCCACATGGCGGCCGAGAACTGTCTGAAACTCCAACTCCAGGAGAACTCCAGTTCCAGGGGAATCTGACGCACTCTTCTGACCTCCTCGGCATTGCACGACACGGGTGCACAAACTTGCATGCAGATAGTACATTCATACACATACAGAAATAAATAAAATTAAAAAAAAAAGAATATTTAAAAAAAAGAAAATAGCTTCCTCTGCAATATCAACCAATTCAGTGTCCACTCTATTAGTCCAAAAGAGGAAGAACAAAGCTAAAAGGAGCTTAGTGCCCACAGCATAATTAGAATCCAAAAAGTATACTGACTTTATAACACACCAGGATTTTCTAATGTCCAAATTAGAGCTTCCCCAGTTACAGATAATGGATTCCCTACAATAAAAAGACAGTCATGTCTAATAGCAGTGCTCTCAGATAATGGAGCTAGATTTAATTTCCACAAAATTCTGTTCCTGGCTTCATGTGTATTTATATCTCCATAGCTTTATCTATTAATCCATTTGGGATGAGAGCAAGGAAGAGAGAGGAGAGTGAAAGGGGTAGAGAAAGAAACAGAAAGGAGAGAAGCTTTGAGCCTCAAAATTAACATTTCACGGGCACTAGAGCGCGTGCGCGCGCGCACACACACACATACACACACACACACACACTTGGGAATATACATGCACGCAACTCAAACATGGAATTCTAGGGAGGATATTGGTTATGGGTCCGCTGTCTCTTGGCAAGGGAATCTTCATCACTGATGCCAGCCATCAGGTACTTGAGGCCCGTGATCCAGGTGCGTGCCTCCTCAGGGTTGGAAGTGATGAGGTCCAGGGACTCCATGTGGTTCCCATGGTAGATGGTGAAGCAGCAGCTGGGGTCAAAGTTCCCCTCTGCCTGTCTGTGGAAAATTTCAGACTGCCGCCCCTCAGTGACTTTGTAGATGGAATCAATAAGTACTGTGAGAGAAAAGAGACACTCAGCTATGTAGCAGGTAAAGACATGTGACTAAGAGACAAGAAAATCAAATCATTTAAAACATTCTAGGGGCTGGAGAGATGGCTTAGCGGTTAAGAGCACCGAATGCTCTTGCAGAGGACCCGGGTTCAATCCCCAGCACCCACGTGGCAGCTGAGAATCGTCTGTAACTCCAATACCAAGAGAACGCCAGTTCCAGGGGAATCCAACACCCTCTTCTGACCTCCACAGCATTGCACGACACAGGTGCACAAACCTACATGCAGACAGTACATTCATATAAATAAATAAATAAATAAATAAATAAATAAATAAATAAATAAATAAATAAAATTTAAAAAAATAAAACATTCTAAAAGTATCGGGAAAAAGCCATGTATGGGGGTGCGTGCCTTTAATACCAGCCCTTAGGAGGCAGAGGCAGGCAGATCTCTGTTACAGCAAAGCCAGCCTGATCTACATAGCATGTTCTAGGTCAGCTAGGGCTATGGAGAGAACCTGTCTCTCTAAATAACAGAGTACATAAAATTAGGCAGGGGATAGAAATGGGGGTACAGAGAGATCAAAATACTATGAATAATAATATAAAATTTGCAAAAATTCAATTAAGAAAAATTAAAAATATACAAAGATAATTCAACGTCTGTAGCTTTGTACTTATAAAACACTAGCTTGAAAGGAAACTTCCTAACAGGAGTTACCCTTCAGGACACTCCTAACAACATCTTCCAGAAGCAATCATTTAGAACATGTCGAAATTTAGAGGAAAAAGATAGATGTGCTTACCAGGGCAAGAAGACTGGTAGAAAAATTGTCTAATAAATATTTCAAATATATAGTTTACATATAGGAGAAATGTACAAAGATCTAGATTCCAATGGTGTTTTACAAAATATTTAAGAAGATGGTTAGAAAATTAAAAGGAAAATGCATATGTACTAGCAACTAATTAGCAGAGTTTACTGCAAATGATACTCGGGCACAGCAAGGCTTGGAGAAGCAGAAAGGAATGAGGTGGCATCCCAGAAGGGGCAGGAAAGAGCAGGATGGGCAGAAATGTGAGGCCCAAGCTGCTGGACAGGTGGTTTATGCTGGTCTAGAAGGCTTAGGAGACAGAGCAGTGGGAGATGAAGTTGGAGAGGCATGCAAAGGCTAGGTCTGAGGCTGGGCTAACAGGCAGCGGTTCATATTAGGAAGTATTGCACAGGAAGACACTGAAGCTTCCATCAGAGACATAGTCACCAAGAGAACTTCAGTGCACCTTTTGTCTTTGTTAGCCTACATGTTTTCAAAAGGGAATCAGAAATGTCTCATATCCTTCTGACCACCACGAACCACTCATTCTGCTTCAATGTCAGCTCCCGATTTGACTTTGGTATCAAGTTATTTGTTTGACTCACAGGGAAAGGACTCGATGCTTGGCCCCAGGGCAAATCATGGCAGGTCTAAGTTACTGGGCTAGCATGGTTCTTTTTTCCTTTGTTTTAATTTTTTTATTATTTAATGTGTATGAATATATTGTTTGCATATATGTAAGTGTACCCATGTCGTGCAATGCCCGTGGAAGTTAGAAGAGAAGTGTCAGATCCCCTGGAACTGGAGTTATGGACAGTTGTTAGCTGCTATGTGGGTGCTGGGATTAGAACCTGGGTCTTCTTCCTGAGCTGCCAGTGCTCTTAACTGTTGACCCATCTCTCCAGCTGCACTCCTATTTCTCTATATTCAAGGTGAGGGCATGAAACCCAGCTCTAAGCAGGCATGAGCAGTCTGCTTTGTGGGCAGGAGGGTAGAAAAGGGTTCTTCATCCTAACGAAGGAGGAGAAAGAAGAGGAAAGAGGAGGAGGAGACTGGGAGAAGAGGATGGTGGGGAGGAGAAGTAAGAGGAGGAAGCGGGGACTGATGGGAATGGAGAGGAGGAGGTTCCTTTCTGCTCCTTCACTATTCTATCAGGTTGTGTGACCCAGAGTAGCTGAAGCCATGTCACTACTGCCTTGACTGCAATGTCACCACACAAGGGACAGAGCCAAGGGCACTGCAGAGAACAGAATGGGAGATAAAATGTCCCACCTTGCTCTGAGTTTCTTGTCATTTATCACGTAAGCTTATGTTAGACAGTCTTCTTTTCTGATACACAGAAGAAAGCAAAATGAAGACTGCTTAGGAGGCTTTGCCACAGGCAACCAGAAAGGCAAAGAGATTTTTTGACCAAGGATGTTAACATGAAACAGGAAGGAATGGGCTGATAGAAGCTGTTTCAGTGAACTCGACAAGAACTTGGTGTTAAACACAGAATGTATGCATTTACAATGCCTTAAGAGATACCCAGAGAGCTGGTATGGCATTATTTCTGAGTACGTCCAGGAGAGTTATTATGGAATAAACTGGACATTTGAATAAATAGACTGAATAAGGAAAAGCCGTGTTCACCAACTGAAGGAAGCAGCATCCAGTCGGTGAGGAACACCGATAGGACAAAAGGCCAGAAGAAAGGCTAATTTTTCTCCCTCTTTAGAAGTGGAATACTTATCTCCACCTGCCGTAAGACATCAAAACTTCTGGTTCTCAGGCCTTTGGGCTGTGTGACTTGCATACTCAGCTAACTAGGATCTTGGGCCTTCATCTTGGACCCTGGCTGAGTCATGCCACTGGGTTCTGTGGTTCTCCAACTGGCAAAGGCCACAATGTGGCACCATCCAACTTCCATAAACATTTGCAGACAACTCCCCTCATAAACCTTCCCATCTATCTATGTCTCGCCAAGTCCCTATTCATCCTAATGGTTCTGTTTCTCTGGAAAAATCCTGGCAATCAGATGGAATAGAGAAACTTTAACCAAGAGTTAGAGCAAAACAATGTGTATGATGTCATTAAAACAGTGTTGTTAAGTCATGAATCAGCTGATTGCTCGGGGGATAGCAATATACTTAAAGTCAATGGGTTTATGATGTCCCTTTCACAGGAAAAGGTCTCAAGCTGTGAAACCTTATATTCCAATTTAAAAGAATGCTATATCTCCAACATGGAGTTAGCATTAGCATTTATTGACAAGAAAACTTTTTATGGGTTAAATTCTCCAAATATATCATTTACTGTCTCATAACAAACTGACCAAAACTTGCAAAAGTATGAAAGTTCCAGAGCTGACTTAGCATGGCTCTTGTTACCACCCACCGAATCAATCAATCAAAGAATTTAAAGGCTGGTTTTACTTTTTGCCTTCTCGCTCTTCCTAGACGGTCGCCATCGGAGGCGGGTACGGTGCTCATCCAGGTAAAAGAGTCGAACCAGTCCTTTGGTGCCACGCTTCAGTTTGATCATCTGCGTCCCCGACTGCATTACACTCATGCATCTTTCAACTGCAAAAGAGCAGAGTACACTCAGCTCCTCACAATGCATGTGCATGATGACATCCAGAGCTTACAGTCAAGAGAACTGACTCACTCCAAAGACCCCCAGGATCAGAAGACAAGCAAAGGTGACCTGAAAAAGACCTGGTAAGAAACTGATTCGTCAAGCTTTAGCCAGTAAATAGTATTATTAGCAGAAGTAAATTTTTTGTTTGTTTTTTTAAGACAAGAGTCTCACACTGGGGACTGGAGGGATAGCCAGCAGTTAAGAGCACATGCTCCTCTTACAGAGGAGCTAAACCCACGTTCAGTTCCTACCATCCATGTTGGGCAGCTCACAACTGCCTGAAACTCCAGTTCCAGGGGGATCTGACACCTCTGGCCTCCAAAGAAAGCTCCTCTCATGTACATATGCCCATACATGCATATAGATTATAATTAAAAATAAAAATAGCCGGGCATGGTGGCGCACACCTTTAATCCTGGCTCTCGGGAGGCAGAGGCAGGCGGATCTTTGTGAGTTCAAGGCCAGACTGGTCTACAGAGTGAGTTCCAGGACAGCTGGGGCTACAGGGAGACCCTGTCTTGAAAATACCAAAATAAATAAATAAATAAATAAATAAATAAATAAATAAATAAATATCTTTTTAAAAAGAGTCTCACACTGTGGCCTAGGCTATCCTAGAAACTCAATATGTAGTCCATGCTGGCCTTAAACTCACAGCAGCCCTTTGGTCTCAGCCTTCTGAGGATTACAGTTAGGAGCCATTGCTCTTGGCTTCAAGTTTTATTATCATTCTCACTGTCATGGTGATGGGCCTTCCTTCTGAATGCTAGGGGAGTGAGCTATTACTAAGCTAAAACCACAGCCTTTTCAAAAATATATTCTATTTTAAGGTAAATAATGTACTACTCTTACACAAAACTATCTATTGTTCTGTTTTTCATTTTTTTGTGTGTGTTTGTCTTGGTGTAGGACTAATGATCAATTGAAAGGTTGATTTGTATTTATAAAGGAAGTTTGAAATTGTGAAGTCTTATGAGGTTTTATGTAGTCAGGTGTAAAAAGCAACTTTTAAAATGCTTTAAAATGTAAGCAAAAGAAACTTGGTGGGCAAAAAAGCCAGCTAGTTGTTCAAGTTGGATGATGTATATTTATGTATATGTATATTTATGTGATGCTTTTGTGAATGTTTGGAAAGTTAAATACATTTTTATGTAATCAGAAAATAATACATTTTCACAACTGGGTATAAAACATTTGTTGACATATTTAAACTGCTGAGATTTTCCATCTAGAGGAAAAACTTGGTAACTTAACTCAGATAATATCCAAACTACTTACTGTCTACATTAAAGTTCTCATTTAAACCCAATTTGTTGCTGGGTGTGGTGGCACACGCCTTTAATCCTAGCACTTGGGAGGCAGAGGCAGGTGGATCTTTGTGAGTTCAAGGCCAATCTGGTCTACATAGCGAGTTCCAGGACAGCTGGGGCTACAGGGAGACCCTGTCTCAAAAAGACCAAAAAAAAAAAAAAATTGTCTTGAGAAAATCTTGCTGGAGGGTAGGTATCTACCCAGCTTACCCATTTCCCACTGTCAGTAATGCTGCCCCACTTTTCCTTTAGAAATCCTCTTGGATTTCATTATGTTCAATGGCCTGTCAATCAGTGTGTCAAGGAACTGGCACCGACTTAAGCTTAGAGCAAAGGGACTCCTTTCCAAGGACTGAAATGGCTCTGAGTCCTTTCAATTGCTGCATTCTACGAGAGGCTCCTGACTGCTCACCCCAAGATGCTACCGTTGTCACAGTTCTTGTTCTTCCTGAGAATGACAGTGGATTAAACCATCCCCGGTTTCTACAAGTTTTGTAATAGTCTTCCAAATAATCTTTTTTTATTGTAACAGCCACAAATAGAGTACTTGAAATTTCCAGCTCTGATAAATGCAGTTAGAAACAACAGATTTTAAAAAACAAACTTTGGTAATGTCAAACCTGATTTAAGTATCTTGACTTCACTGGGAAAGATATCTAATTCAACAGCTTAAAATACATGGCCAAGGTACCCATTAAAGATAACTTTAATATACTCACCGTCTTTCTCTAGTAGAACTGAGGACAAATCACATAAAATCATAGTTTGGGGATTCGATGGTGTGAGGAGGGTGAAGCATAGGCTATCTTATCCATTTTATCTGGCTTAGCAAATACTCAAGGAATAAAAATATTGCTTAAGAAAACTAGACCTGGTGGTAAAGCACTTGGGCATAAGGGCCCTGGACTGGATCCCCCAAAGGAAGGGAGAAACAGAAAATTTTAAAGTAAACCATAAAACAAAACACAACATCCAAGGTTTGTGATCAAAGAACTTAGTAACTCTACCTACCATGAAGCACCATCTATTTGGGCAATGAAAGCTACAAATCTGAATTCCTCTTCTTTTTTTAATCACCAAAATAATTTTTATTTCCACTGTTTCACTCAGTATGCACACTGGCAGGACACGGGCTTGGACTTAAAGCACTAGCAGAATTATAATCTTACTGGTTAGAAGCCAGATCTCTTGAGGATCCACTATCTGCAAAGCAATATTATATTTATATCAAATTTGCTATCTGAGGGGGTTAGAGAGATGGCTCAGCAGTTAAGAGTACCAGATGCTCTTGCAGAAGACCTGGGTTTGAATCCTAGCACCTACATGGCAGCTAACAACCATTTGTAACTTCAGTTCTAGGGCATGTGAACCCATCTTCTCACATCCGTGGGTACTGCATGACATGGGTGCACTTACATACATGCAGGCCATACACTCATATGCATAAAATATATATAAACCAAAATCAATTTTTAAAATTCTGCTATCTGAAGAAAAGATACACATATAAATATATTCATGTTCATTTAAGTTATGTATTTTAAAGAAAGATTAAAAATTTAGCCAGGAGAGCATGTCTGTGAATTCAAGGCCACCCTGGTCTACATAGTAAGTTCAGGACAGCTGGAATTACAGGGAGAACCTGCCTCAAAAAAGTCCAAAAAGAAAAAAAATTCAGTCAGGCATAATTGTATGTGTCTTTAATCTCAACACTTGTAAAACAGGGACAGAGGCAGGCTGGTGTCTGCAAGTTCAAGGCTAATCTGGTCTACATAGTGAGTTCCAGGCCAGCCAGGGCTACATAGTAGGCCCCTATCTCAAAAAAAAAAAAAAAAAAAGTTCAACCACACAAAACTCAAAACAATGCATTAAAAGTCTGAATATAAAGTCGAGTTAAAAGAAAACAATTTTATTTCTATATATGTGAAACAAACTAAAAGATCAATTAAAATATCTCATTAAGAATACAATTTTGCATAGCTGGAGAGATGGCTCAGCAGTTAAGAGCACTGGCTACTCTTCCAGAGGATTCAGGTTTGGTTCCCAGCACCCACATGGCAGCTAACAACTGTCTGTAATTCTAATTCCGAGGGGCCCTGTGCCCTCTACTGGCCTCAGAAGGCATTGCACACACATGGTGCACTTACATACGTGCAGGCGAAACACTCCTACACATAAAATTAAAATAATAAAGTATTAAAAAATAGACAAATCACAGGCTGAAAATGTTTGCATCACACGTATCTCATAAAGATATATCCAGAATGTATCAAGACTTCATTCAAATCAGTAATAAAAGGATTAAGTCTTGACTTTATATGCTATTAACTTCCTAAATTCATTTTCCAGTATTTGCTAGGCTTCTGAGAATTTTCTATATAAACAAAGAGGTTGTGAATACATACAGTTTTTCTTTTTTAAATGCTTTTGAAAAATTAAAAAAAAAACTCTTCCAAAGTTTTGTACTGTTTAAAGAATCCAGTACAAGCTGGACAGAAGTAGTACTAGCTTGTGTTATTAAATATGGTGGTTACTAAGCTTTTTTAATTTTTGGTTTTTGGTGTTTTCCAGACAGGGTCTCTCTGTAGCCCTAACTGTCCTGAAACTCACTCTGTAGACCAGGCTGGCCTTGAACTCAGAAAGATCTGCCTGCCTCTGCCTTCTAAGTGCTAGGATTAAAGGCATGCACCACCATGCCCAGCTTTACTAAGATTTTTTTTTTTTTTTTTTTTGGGTCCTTTTTGGAGACAGGGTCTCCCTGTAGTCTCCAGCTGTCCTGGAACTCATTCTGTAGACCAGGCTGTCCTGAACTCAACAAAGATCCGCCTTCCTCTGCCTCCCAAGTGCTAGGATTAAAGGCGTGCACCACCACGCCCGGCTACTAAGCTTTTTATAGATGCTCTTTAGGTAGTTTTGTATTACAAATTTTATTGAGGCAACATGAATATATGTTTTAAATTCGTTGTTTTTTTTTTTTTTTTTTGGTCTTTTTTGAAACAGGGTCTCTCTTTCGTCCCAGCTGGCCTGGAGCTCACTATGTAGACTAGGCTGGCCTTGAACTCACAGAGATCTTCCCGCCCCTGCCTCCTGAGTGCTGGGATTAAAGGCATGCACCATCATGCCTGGCAAAATTCATATATTTTTATCTAGTTTTTTATGTTTGATTCGCATGCTTTTTCCACCTACTCCCTTAAGTTGGAAATCTCAACTACTGATTTTAAATTTTTCATCTCTTTAATATGGACAGTTCCCCTGTAATAATGTTTTGATGCTATCTTATAGTATTTTTAATTTTTAAAAATTTATTTATTGTTGTTTTGGCAAACTTTGCAGAGGAAAACATTTAAAAGACTGATAGAAAGATACAGAACATGTATGCCAAAATGCAGGAACTGGAGTTGGTTGGGGGGAAGGGAAAGAGGAATATGTCTAAATTCAACTGAAAAATTATGTATGAAATATACAAAATGCCAACAAAAATATTATATTAAAAAATAAATAAATCTACCACTACCATAAAAAAAAATGTTTAAATATAGGGTCAGGCATGATGGCACACATCTTTAATGCCAGCTGCCAGCACTCAGAAGGCAGAGGCAGGCAGATATCTGTAAGATTAAGGCCAGCCTGGTCTACATAGTTCTGGGCCAAGTGGAACTACAGGGAGAACCTGTGTCAAAAAAAAAAAAAAAATAGTCATTTAGCTCTACCTGGAATGATTAAAGAATGGAGTTTCTGTGCCCATTCTGTTAAAACTGGAAAATGTAGGGGCTAGAAAGATGGCTCAGCAGTTAAGAGCACTGGCTGCTTTTGCAGAAGACCTGAATTCAGTTCCCAGCACCAACATGGTGGTTAACAACCACCCTTAACTCCAGTTTAAGGGTATCCAATGCCCTCTTCTGGCCTCTGTGAGCACTGCATGCACAGGTATACTTACCAAAACACTCAAACATGTAAAATAAAAATAAATTAAAAATCCAGGCCTGGAGAGATGGACTAGCAGTTAAGAGTGCCAACTGCTCTTGCAGAGGACCCGGGTTCGATCCCCAGCACCCACATGTTGGCTGAGAACCATCTTTAACTCCAGTTCCAGGGGAATCTGACACCCTCTTCTGACCTCCGCGGCATTGCACGACACGGGTGCACAGACCTGCATGCAGACAGTACATTCACACACATAAAAAATAAATTAAAAAAATCAAAAATCTTCTTTTTCAAATTGGAAATGTAATAAAATTTATTACTAATGAAATGCATTTATTAGTCAATATAACATCTCTTTTAACAATATGGCCCCTAAAATAAAAATGTACTTATATGAGGAAGCGTCTTTGTTAGTGAGGAAACCAGAAGCCCCTTCTGCTTCATTCCAAGGCCACGCACCTTGCTTATTTGTATACAACTATTCTCAAATATATTCTCAAATATGTCTGTGTGTGTGTGTGTGTGCATGTGTGTGTGTGTGTGTGTGTGTGCGTGCACGCGTGCGTTCTGGATACAGCAGTGCACTATAAAGCCATGTTACAAATTGAGCCCAAAAGAAGGCTGCATGATAGCAAGTCTAGTACAAGAAAATCTTTACAGAGTGACTGAAACTTACAGCAGCAGCTTTTTATTGACTAGCACAAAAATACCCAGGCTTAACATCAGGGATGCCAGGGACTACAGGCAGTTTGTAAGGATGGGTATTGGTTGACAAATTAATATTTTGTTTTATGTTCAAGAAGCTTTCTCTGTTTATTTGGTCAGGTGAATGTGGTGGTGTGGAAAGAAGGGGTTGCTTGGTTGGTTGGTTGGTTGAAGAACTTCTGGCATCTGGCTGGAAAGACAGTGGTGCGTGCATTGTCATGGATGTTTCTAGCATGCTAAGGTTCTCTGTCTAGAGCTCTTGAGTTTCACCTCGGTTCCAGTCTTCAGTAGTATACTGACCATTTCACATAGGAATTAGATGGACAAAAGAAGTCAGCATGTCAGACAATTACGACAAAACCACTAAGTCAAACCAACCAAGCCAAACTCCCAGGTAAACCTCTGAGGGCTTCACTGACCACTGGTGACCAGGCACACAGAAGTTTCCAGAGCAAATCCATGTCCTGGGTACAGACATGTCAAGAAGTAAAGTGACAGACAAGAAGGCTTTGCCTTCAACAGTTGAAAATTTCCCAGGATGAAACATTTAAAGGATATTTACTAATGGCATTTAGGACTCTGGCTAACCACACAGCTGGCATCCACCCTGGGACGGCCTCCAGCTCTGCCGCTCAGTCCTCGTTTGGCTTCAAATCTCTCTGTGCCTCCTTGTCTGTAAGATGGGAATAATGATGCCATTTACCTCTAGAGTTGCAGGAGGTTGAAGGAGTCAATTCCTGAAAAGTACTGACAACACTGCCTGGCACATCGCGAACAAAATAAATGGAAACTCGTTGTGATGTGAATATTTGTCCTCACCCTCACTGTGAGGGTGTTCCGAGATGGGGCCTTTGGGGGCAGGGGGTCACTTGGCAGAGGAGATCATAAGAATGATGGAACTTGGCTTCTTATAAGTAGAGTGCTTCCTTCCCTTTCTTTACCTTTCCATCGCCATCCCTTTCCTTTCTCTTTGCTACAGGCCCAAAGCAATGGGTCAACCAACCATGGACTGAACTCCCCAAACTGTGAGCCAAGATAAACCTTCCCTGTTTCTGAGTTCATATGTTACTTGTTGCAGCAACTGAAAGCTGATGGGCACACCACCCTTCTTTCCTTATCCTTTCCTTACCTCCTTTTCTGTTTCCTAAAATGCAATGCTGTAGGGTACAGCATCTCAGCACTTCAACAGGAAAATCATAGGGATATAAGAACAGACTTGATTACTTGTTAATAAATATAACTTTCCACTAAGCAAGCATCATCCAGATAAACCCAGCATTTTATAAAGTGTAACTGAATCTCTCAATGAGGGGTATATTGGCACAATATATTGACTATTCGTTAGCCTCACGTTTAGCCCACCCACTCAGCCTTCCGGATCCCAAGAGCTAAGATGCTACCATCATCTGCTACAGTTGGCACACATAAGATTGCAATGCACTTGGCAGAGTTTGAAACAACAAAGGGCTTACATTGTTTATGCAACTGCTTTATTGTTGTATCCTTTCTAATTGTTCCCTATCAGCAGAAAAGCCATCTGGTTAAAGTTAAAATGGAAAAACAGTCCAATGTAGACTCAAGGAACATGAAGCCCACTTCTCTCTTCCCCAAACCTAACAATAGACAATCCTTTACACTTGCAAAGCTAGGCAAAGAAGCAGCATTCTCGATCACTCTCTGTAGCACCTTGTAAAGGACAGAAGTCACCAATAGTGAAGAAAACATCCCTCCAGTCTCATCTAAACTACTTGTGAATCAGCATAAGCCACTCTTCATGTTCTGCCCTCAATAGAGGTGGGTGCAGCAGTTATCACCCTTCCTAAGTCATTCTCCACTCATGCTAGATTGGCAGAGCACCTGAAAGAGGATAAAAAAGGCTTTACTACAAATAAACAAGGGAGGGATTCTGGTGGCTTTAAATGATAGGCCCTCAGGGAGGACATTTCCGGGGCTACAACTTGTCTGCAAATGGCTGAAAAATCGGGCTAGATATTGAGGCAGCTACCAATGTATACACAATTCGGGATCCTATACAGTATCATCTATATTTTCAGAGTAGCTTTAACAGTTTTAGAAAACAGGTTTATTTGAATGCAATGCAGCAACATGCAGGGGCATTAAAAGAGAAATGCCTGCAGCCCCTCACATCACACACACACAGTGTTCTGGTGTGGTAAGCATATGTACAGATTTGCTGCCGTAGTTTATAATCATGATAGTTAAGCCATTTGGCACTCTTGCTTTTCCATTTATATTATAAACACAGCTATCTGTGTTTTTACAGTTTTTATAATTATCATTTAAATGGCTGTGTACCAGTTGCATAAATATTTAAAGAGCAGAACAGATGAGTTGAGGACTATCTTCTTAACTTTATTACATAATTAGAGTTTTAAAACTCTTAACAGCAACAGCATCTCAGCTGTGAAATGAAAGGCATAATAATCTTTTTAAGCATTAAATCAATTCTTTCTGGAACAATTAGTTTAAAAGATATAAATTTTCCTTAGGGGTAATCATTTCATTAAATCCCTCAAACAGAAGATTCTGTAAATAAATAAATAAATAAATAAATAAATAAATAAATAAATAAATCTTCTAGTCAAGCACGATGGTGCATACCTGTAATCCTGGAACTTGGGAGGTAGAGGAAAAAACTTTTTGAGTTTCAGGCCAGCCTGGGACTCATAGTGAGACTCTGCCTTAAACAACAACAATGAAAAAATCCTACTTGTAATTTGAAGTAACGCACTAGACAGCTGAGCCAGTGAGGTGGCCCGGTGGTTAAAAGTCCTGGCTTAGTGGAATGTTGTAGATGGGGAAAGAAGGCAGTAGGGGAAGAGTTAACGAAAATGGAGGGTGTATGAAAAAGCTATATGAAAACCCATGATCTTGGGCTAGAGAGACGGCTCAGCAGTTAAGAGCTCTGGCTGTCTTGCAGAGGACCCAGGTTTAATTCCCAGCACCCACATAGTGGTTAGCAACAGTCCTTAAACTCCAGTTCCAGAGGATCCAATGCCCTCTTCTGGCCTCTGAAGACATTGCTTGTAAATAGTGCCATTACATGCATGCAGGTAAAACACTAATACACATAAAATAAAAATAAGTAAACAAAAAAATTTTTTTAAAGCTCTATGGTCTTGCAACCCAATTAGAAATTATAATAAAAATATGGCAGAATACATATGAGAAAAGAGATTGGGAAATACTGTGAGCTAAAGGTTTAAAGATGGGAGCATGGGGATGAGGGAGAGGAGGGGGAAGGAGATGGGCAACTGGAACTAAGGAGGTATTTTTAAAATCCTTATGAAAACTCACTAGTTTTTAAAGTAATTAAAAGTATAAAGTGAGTTCAAGGCCAGCCTGATTTACATAGCGAATTCCAGGCCAGCTAGGGATGCAGAGAGAGCTTGTCTCAAAAAGATCCCCCCCTCAAAAAAATTAAATAAAAAAAATATAAATATATTCTGGATAACTCTCTGTAGCACCTTGTAATGGACAGAAGTTGCCAAATTATATATATATATATATAGAGAGAGAGAGAGAGAGAGAGAGAGAGGTGGGGAGTTTGTAAAGACATGAAAATGAGAAGTAGATATATTGGGGTATCTTGAGGAGAATTGGAGGGAGGAGTGAGAGATGAGTATGATCAACATACAATGTACACAGATGTAAAATTTTCAAGGAAGGGAGGAAGGAAGGAATGCTGTCTTCTGACCTCCACATGTGCACTGTGGTACACATATACCCACAGTCACATGCACATCATCAGTATCCACACCCACAATACACACAATTATATATGTGTATAATATATATGATTGTTATATAATGTAGATATATACACACACGTAAAACTAGAAAGGAGTTGCCCATGAATTTCACCAATAATATATGACAAAAAAGAAGATTAAATTATTTAAGCCATGCTTGAATTAGAGATAATCATACTTCTAGGAATGTCAAGTTGGCCATCTGATACTGATTTAGTAAACAATCTTTCTGAAGATAGAATATATGTGACAAAATTCGCATTTTTAAATGTGTAACTCATTGACTTTGGTATGTAGAGTATGTAGCAATCTAATTTTAAAAAGGTTCCTGTTATCCTGGCAAAAAACCACATGCTCATTACAGTCACTCTCCATTTTCAAACATATCACCTGTCAGTCACTACTCTGCTTTCCGTCTCTAGAGCTAGTCTTTCCTGAACATTTCATTCACATAGAAGCATACCATCTACAACCTTTAATGCTTGTCTTCTTTCACTTAGCAGAATGTTTCCAAGGTGCCTATGATGAGGTTGTGTTTTGTCTTCTTTTATTTCATTCTTCTACATCCCCTGCATCACATAAAACTCTTCCATTAGCACTGACAGCGAAAATTATCCTGAACACGAGACTGTCTTAATAAAATAATATGAGCATAATTGAGTACTATGTAACCATAAAACTCTATGAACTGATATAGACTAATCTCTAAGGGATACTAGAAGTAAAGTATGCTAAGTTTATGTAAGAAAAGAATGAAAATCTTTAAAAAATATATAGTCTAAGCTGAGAACGATGGCATACATCTATAATCCCAGCTCTTGGGAGACAGAGAAAGAGGATCAATAATTCAGTCATTCTCAGGTATATGAGAAATTTGAGGCCACCCTGGGCTACACTGAGACCGATCTGAAAACACACACACACACACACACACACACACATACCAGACACACCAAGCACACCAGATAAGTGGCTGTAGTCATAGCTATAGTTACCCACTCCTTGTTGCAAAACAGAAACACGAGATGGTTGAGCTAGAAAACAAAGAACATTTTGCTGCCTATAAAGGAGGGAGAGACATTAGCAGAAAAAGTAAGAAAGGACGTAACCTTATCTTAGTAGTCTACATTTTAAAATTTTTATTTATTGTTTCTTTTTATCTTATGTGTATGAGCATTTTACCTATATGTATATACATATACCTATATGTGCAATCCCCACAGAGGCCAGCAGAGGAGATTGGATCCCTTGGAATTGTAATTATGGATGGTTGTTACCCACCATGTGGGTGCTGGGAAATGAATCCAAATCCTCTACAAGAGCAACCAGTTCTCTTAGCTGGGCATGGTGGTGCACACCTTTAATCCCAGCGCTTGGGAAGCAGAAGCAAGCAGATCTTTGTGAGTTCAAGGACAGCCTGTTCTACATAATGAGTTCCAGGACAGCTGGAGCTACAGGGAAACCCTGTCTCAAAAAGACAAAAAAGACGAAAGAGAGGGAGAGAAAGAGAGAGAGAGAGAGAGAGAGAGAGAGAGAGAGAGAGAGATTAAATCAATAAGAATAGTAAAGCAGAAGAAAGGGAAATATATATTTACACAAAGAGAAGGAAATATACGTCTAGAGGTCTGTGCACTTCCATGTTTGTGTGTGAGTTGATGTACTTACATATGGTTCCCAGCTCTGTTCTTTGGCAAAAAGAAAAGTCACCTCTGCTCCAAAGGTCACTGAGACAGATTTGCACTTAAAATGTCATTCGTAGGGCTGGAGAGATGGCCTCGTGGTTAAGACCGCTGACTTCTCTTGCAGAGAACCCGGGTTCGATCCCCAGCACCCATGTGGTGGTTTGCATGAGTGTCCCCCATAGGCTCTAGGTATTCAGACGTTTGTCTCCAGTTGGTGGCTCTGTTTTTGAAGGTCTTAGAAGGTGTGGCCATGCTGGAGGAAGTGCGTTATTGGGGACAGGCTTAGTGAGTTTTAACAAGCCTTGTGGTCTACAGTTGCTCTCTCTGCTTCCTGTGCTCTTTGCGAGATGTGACCCTCAGCTTCCTGCTCCAGATCCAGCCACCATGCCTCCCACCACAATGGACTCTAATTCCCTGGAACCGTCAATCGTAAGCTCAAATAAACTCTTCCTTTTATAAATTCCTTGGTCATGGTGCTTTATCACAGCAACAGAAAAGTGACTAATACAGTAATTTGGTACCAGAGAGTGGGCTGTTGGCTGTGAAGAACCTGACCATGTGGATGTTTGGAGAAATGTGGAAGACTTTGGAACTTTGGGCTAGAAAGGCTGTTGACTACTGTAAGCACAGCTTAAAGGGCCATTCTAGTGGAGGCCTGGAAGAAAGCATTGCTGCAAAAGATGTGGTTCCAGAGGAGGATAAAGACTTGGATATTTTGATAAAGAGTCTGGCAGCAGTTTGCCCACAGCCCAAATGCTTGCCTGATGCTAAGTTGAAAAGCGGTGGACTGATGTCATTGTCGGAGGATGTTTCAAGACAGCCTAGTGTGGAAATGGTGGCGTGGCTGTTAATGGTGAATATTGTGCAGATCTACAGTGAAGAAGAGCAGATGGGGCAGAAAGAAATGCAGAATGTACAGTTTGGATCTGATAACTGCACTAGGAAAATTAAAGGTGGGGCCAAGGCATGTGAAGGAGAGGCTCCCTTTCATAAGGAGATTAAAGCGATTAAGGAGAGGCCTCGAGATTTACAAGTAAACAACAGAATCAATACCTTCAGGGAAAGACCACACCCAGCTAATCCTCCAACAAGTCCAGGGCAGAGAAAAGTTGCAAATGTGGTTGAAATAGGCCAGGGTCCATCCCAAAATTGCAGCCAAACTCAGCAGTTTCATTCACATGGTGCTGGCTTCAGAGGCATGAAGTTTTCAAGAGTGAAGGGCTCATCAGTTTTTCCTCCATGGTTTTAGAGAGCTGCCAAGGTCAGGCAGAGCGCAGCAGGGGTGTCCCTGCATAAAGTAGGCCCTGATAGGCCATTGCATGAAGCTGTGAATGTGAAGCCTGGTTAGCAGCAGAGACCCCAAGAAGACATTTGAGATGCCAGACCTGTGAGATATTTGCCAAGGAGAGCAGCATACAGGGAGTGGTACCGGCCTAAGAAAGAGATGTGTGTTGTAAGCAAAGCTGGAAGAGCTGAGCCTCCTAAGCCCTTTGGAAGTCAAGTCCCAGAGGTTGCATGTGGAGCTACTGGACTTGGCATTTGCCCTGCTGGTTTTTGGTCTTGTTTTGGTCCAGTATTTCCTCACTATGCCTCTATTCCTCCGTTTTGGGATGGGAATGTGTATTTGGTTCCACTGTACATGGGGAGTGTGTAATTTGTCTTTTGATTTTACAGGAGCTTACAGTTAGAAGATTGGCCTGAGTCTCAGAAGAGACCTTGGACTGTAGACTTTTGAATGCCATTGAAACTGGTAAAGACTGTGGGGACTTTTAAGGTTGGACTGAATGCATTTTGCATTTTATGTGGTCAGGAGCCTATGGGGGCCAGGGATTGGAATGTGGTGGTTTGAATGAGTGTCCCCCATAGGCTCTAGGTATTCAGACGTTTGTCTCCAGTTGGTGGCACTGTTTTTGGAGGTCTTAGAAGGTGTGGCCATGCTGGAGGAAGTGCGTTATTGGGGACAGGCTTAGTGAGTTTTAACAAGCCTCGTGGTCTACAGTTGCTCTCTCTGCTTCCTGTGCTCTTTGCGAGATGTGACCCTCGGCTTCCTGCTCCAGATCCAGCCACCATGCCTCCCACCACAATGGACTCTAATTCCCTGGAACCGTCAATCATAAGCTCAAATAAACTCTTCCTTTTATAAGTTCCTTGGTCATGGTGCTTTATCACAGCAACAGAAAAGTGACTAATACAATCCACATAGCGGTTGAGAGCCGTCTGTAACTCCAATTCCAGGAGAACTCTAGTTACAGGGGAATCCGACACCCTCTTCTGACCTCCGTGGCATTGCACAACATGGGTGCACAAACCTACATGCAGACAGTACATTCATACACATAAAAAATAAATAAATAAAATTTAAAAACATTTTTTTAAATGTCATGCATAAAAAAATATGTCATGCGTATGCTTGATTCTGGTCTGATCAGCTGATCACCAAACTACACTAGCAGGCAAACAAAAAATGAACAATAACAACAAAATTCCAGGTCTTTTGCAAGAGAATCTTTTTAGCCAAGAAGGACATGAAAAATGTGAATCAATTTCTTGCCAAGTTTTGCAGATTAGAGTAAGTCCGAGTCAGTGAAGGAGATCAGCTTCAGAAAACAATTTCATTTCTATGCAGAAGAAGTTCCCAATAATGCAGCCAGTGTTTTTTGAAAAGAAAAGAAAGGGTATTTCTGGGCTGGAGAGATGGCCTAGAGGTTAAGAGCACCAGCTGCTCTTGCAGAGGACCCGGGTTCGATCCCCAGCACCCATATGGCGGCTGAGAACCATCTTTGACTCCAGTTCCAGGGGAACCCAATGCCCTCTTCTGACCTCCGAGGCATTGCACGACATGGGTGCACAGACCAACATGCAGACAGTACATTCATACACATAAAAAAAAGGTATTTCCTAAAATCGCCACAGAAATAAAAGGCATATTTGTCGACTTCTTAGCACAAATCAAAAACTTATTTTGCTCCATGGTAGGTGAAGAAGTGGAGTCACTTTAGCTGGTGACAGGCTCTGACCTCCATGTGGGCAGGGTGGTAGGAAGGTAAAGAGCTGTTTCCAGATCTGCCTCTAACTGGGTTTGATTTTTTTTCCAAAGGTCACTGAAGGGCCTTGCTTGAACCTAAACAGGTATTTTCCTCTATGATCTTTGAGATTATAAAACAGCTGTGTACTAGCTTTGCATACATGCTATTTTCTTTCCATAAGGCAACGTTCCAGGGATTCTGAAAAGGTTTTAGAATGATTGTAGAGGTGGAGAGGTGGATGACATCTGGGTGTCTTACTACAGATTAAAGTGTCTAAATAAATGAGTTTTGCAGAATACATACCATCTCTTTGTGAGAAATGGCTTCCCGGGGCTGGAGAGATGGCTCAGTGGATAAGAGCACCAACTGCTCTTGCAGAGGACCCAGGTTCAATTCCCAGCACCCACATGGCGGGTAAGAAACATCTTTAAGCTGGGTGTGGTGGCACATACCTTTAAACCCAGAGGCAGGTGGAACTCTGTGAGTTCAAGGCCAGACTGGTCTACAGGGCTAGTTCCAGGCCAGCCAAAAATATAAAAAATAAAATAAAAAAGAAATGGCTTCCCTTCAAGAGTTACCTCTGTCATTCACAGCCAAACAGCCTAGGAAGAAAGGACCCCGCAAACGGGCATATAAGGACCTCAGCTCAGGGAGGATCTTCCCAGTGAAGAGCAAATATGTGAAGTTCATTGATTTCTTTTTTTCTTGGCTTAAATCACTCTGTAGAGAAGGTAAGTCTCTTGGAAAGTAACTGGTCATCAGCAACTTTGTGGTACTTGTTTACAATCCTTTATGTACATTGTGTATCTGCAAGTGGATGAATACATGTAAGATTTAGGTCAAAGAAAGGATGAAAGGAATCAGTAAATCTTAAAATGTCATAAACTATCATGTTTACATTATGAAAGCCTTCCATGTAACATTTCCCTTTTTAATGAGGTCTATTTTATTTTCTTTTTCCAGAGCTGAGTACCAAACCCAGGGCCTTCTACCTGCTAGGCAATGGTTCTGAGCTAAATCTGCAACCCCAATTAATAAGGCCTGTCTATATATGACAATTATTTTTTTTAAATGTCTAGTCCTGAAAGCAAATGAAATACTAATAAGAATACAATAACACGTTGTGTAGATTTTATTTACTGGTACTCCATGGGAGAAGACATAAGCATTCATTAAAAATACTAAATTTAGTTCCACCTAACATGTAAAGAGTTTTCTATTTGAATAGATCAGAAATGACACTCTAATATACTTTGTAATAAATACTATTTTAAAAAGAACCATAGACCCTATTCTCATATTTGTTAGGTGACATGGTTCATTGTACTTAGATATTTTGGGGACAAAATTCTCAAGCCACAATAAATACTGGCTTTGGAATAAAGAAAGTACTACCATCTAACAAGGCTGACTCATGGGCCTCACACGGGCTGTACACTAAAATCAAGAGAGACTTTTCCAGTGGTGATGACCCCAACACGCCATCTGAGTTGCAGTGCTGAAATCCAGAGGCGAGAAAAAAAAAAAAAGAGAGAGACTTTTCCTCAATACATTGAGCAAAAAGCCCAGTGTACATCAAAACAAATCAAAATCTCTTGAAGTGTTCCCCAGTTGGTTGGTTGGTTGGTTGGTTGGTTGGTTGGTTGGTTGGTTGGTTTAAGCTTCCCAGAAATCTGTTGTGCATCCACACCTAAGATGATCAATGTATATTATCTCATTTATTCCTAATAAACATCTATGATGTTAATAGAGATCATTAATTATCCTTCAATTAGAAACAGAGGAAACACACTAAAATATGAATAATGTGGGGCTGGAGAGATGACTCCCCTGTTAAGAGCACTGGGTGCTCTTGCAGAGAACCTGGGTTCAATTCCCATGCCCCACATGATACCTAACAACTGTCCCTAACTCCAGCTCCAGGGGAATTCAATGCTCTCTTCTGACCTGCACAACATGGGTGCACTTACATACATACAGCCAATACACTCATACACACACAAAATAATACATTTTTTCTCTTTTTGAGAGAAGGACTCTCTGTATCTCCAGCTGGCCTGAAACTTTCTACATAGACCAGGCTGGACTTGAACTCACAGAGATCCAGCTGCTTTTGTCTCCCAAGTGCTGGGATTAAAGGCCTACTCCACCATGCCAAGCTATAAATAAAATATTTTTTAAGCAAATGAATATTGGGCCCGAGATCATAAAGCCAGTGACAAGGACTGGAATCAGGTCCTTTGAGTCCTAGAACAGTGCTCCCTCTATTTCACCACCTACAATGTCCACCTTAAAGACCTGTCCAGGCTACTGACTGATCACTAACGTGTCTCTTAAGCAGTCATCATTCCAATATTCTTATCTATTTAGAAAAGGAAGGAGGGAGAGAGAGAGAGAGAGAGAGAGAGAGAGAGAGAGAGAAATGAAGTTTGCTAGTGAACGGCAATATACAAGGTCCAGCTTTTAGACACTTAGGGGTCATCAAAACAAAAAGATAAACTATGTAAACATTAGCAATAAAATTGGGGATGGGCTGGGAAAAAAGAACAATAAGGACTAAGGAGCATGCAGATGTGGTCATTCATTCCTGTACTTGGGAAACTGAGGCAGGAGGATCATAGGTCAAGGTCAACCTGGGGTTCAAAGTAAAGTCCTAATTTAAAAAAAAAAAGAAAAAGAAAAAGAAAAGGAAAGAGAAAGAGAAAGGAGGGCAGGAGGGCAGAGGGAGGGAGAGAGAGGTGGGGGGAGGGAAGGGAAGAAAAGAAAGAAAAGGAAAGGAAAGAAGAAAAAAGAAAAGAAGAGACAAGAAAAGAAAAGAAAAAGGACAGGACTAAGACAGAAGAGGATAAACGTGGACACAGACTCTGAGCCTGGCTTCTGAGGATCACGGCGGCGATGCCTGGGGTCTTCAGTCTGTCCTTGCTCCTCCAGCTGTCTGCATCCCTTTTTCTCCCCAGTCAGTGTGCCAATGGTGGCTATGATCACTTTAAGCAAATTACTCTGTTCACTATATTAAAAAATTTAGACCTAATGCCAGGCATGGTGATGCATGCCTTTGATCTCAGCACTAGGGAGGCAGAGGTAGGCAGATCTCTGTGAGTTCAAGGCCAGCCTGGTCTATATAGCAAGCTCCAGGCCAGCTGGGACAAAAGGGAAACCCCGTCTCCAAAAGCCCCCAAAAAAAAAAAAAAAAAAAATTAGACCTAGGCTGGTGTGATGGTTTGAATGAGAATGTCCCCCATAGGCTCCAAGTATTTGAACATTTTGTCCCCAGTTGGTGGCGCTGTTTGGGGAGGTTTTAGGAGGTGTGGCCCTCCTGGAGGAAGCATTGGGCTTTGAAAGTCCTTTGCCAGATTTGCCCTAGCTCTGCTTCCTGTGCCTGCTTGAGGGTGTGATTGCTTGGCTTCCTGCTCTGCCCCCCCCCCCCACCATTCCTCTCTGACCATTATCGACTCTACTCCCTCCAGAATTATAACCCAAATAAGCTCTTTCTTCTACATGCCTTGGTTGTGGCGTTTTATCATAGCAACAGACAAGTAATCCAGCCCAGGAGATGGCTCAGCGGGTACAGTGCTCGCTGCACAAGCATGAGGACCTGAATTCAGATCTCTAACAGCCACATAAAAAATTTAAATCAATAGTGTCTAGATATGTTTGGCTGGATATGTTAGACTGGATTTACATTTATTTGGTTATTGTTGCGAGTTATTTGTATAGCCATCAGCTTTCCAGAACTGAACTTTGGGACATCAAACTATACGTTTATCCCTCAGAAATCTTCCTAAGTTTCTGATCATTTTGATGCACATTATTCTCAGAATTAGGATTATAATGAGGGGCTGAGGAAGTAGCACACTTCGTAAAGTGCCTGTCTAGTATGCAAGAAGCCCTGGGTTCGATCCCCAGCACCACGTAAACCAGGTGTGATAGTGCATGTCTATTGATCATTCAGGAGGTCAACAGAAGAACAGGGAGTTCTGGGCCATTCTGTGCTACTTAAAGTACCTGAGAACCTAGCTGTATTAGTCAGTTTTCTGTTGCTGTGATAAAACACCATGACCAAGGAACTTATAAAAGGAAGAGTTTATTTGAGCTTACGATTGGCGGTTCCAGGGAATTAGAGTCCATCGTGGCGGGAGGCGTGGCGGCTGGATCTGGAGCAGCAAACCGAGGGTCACATCTCACAAAGAGCACAGGAAACAGAGAGAGGGCAACTGTAGACCACGAGGCTTGTTAAACTCTCTAAGCCCTGCCCCCAGTGACACATTTCCTCCAGCACGGCCACACACCCCAAGTCCTCCAAAAACAGCGCCACCAACTGGAGACAAACGTCTGAATACCTAGAGCCTATGGGGGACACACATTCAAACCACCACACTAGCAATGCCTGGTAAACAGGATTCAGAACAGCTACTGTTATTCATTTCCTAAGTGCAGTGACTTAACAGTAAAATAGGAGGGGAATTAAAACTGATCTTCTAGGCTTAACTCCTTGTGTCTCCCAAGGCACTTCTAATTTCATTACTCCTGTCCCGTTGCCTTGCAGAAAAACTTGATTCTCCTCAAAGCATATTTTTTCTCATTTCATGTGGTTAAAATGCTTATCCTTAGATGAAGGCAGAGGTTTTGTACATATACCGTGAATTATTCCATTGATCTTTATGGACCCCTTCCTAGGTACCAGAAACTCCCTTTAGGCGCATGGGCCTATTTCAGAAAAGCAGTGATCTTGCCTTCAAAGAATTCACATTCTGACCAATACTGACTGTCTACTATGTATTAACTACTATCATAAAATTACTTTGTTGGCACAAACCTATTTGACCTTAAGAGGAGACCTCTATGTATGTGTATGAATATACATGTATAAATATTTGTGTACATATACGGTTCTTAGCCGCCACATGGGTGCCGGGAATCGAACCCGGGTCCTCTGCAAGAGCAGTCGGGTGCTCTTAACCACTGAGCCATCTCTCCAGCGCCTACTATTTTTTTTATTCTTTAGAGTTTCATCCATGTATTCAATGAAATGTGATTATCCACCCTCCATTTCCCTCCTCCAACCCCTAATATCCCCTCCCAATTTCACATCTTTTTTTACTTTTATAACCTACCAAGTCCAATTAGTGCTGCCATGTATGCATGGATGCAGGCCATCCACTGGAGCATGAGAAACTACCAGAGGAACATCCCCAAAAGAGAATGGATCCTCTTCCCACAGCACCTACCTACTTGCCAATAGCTCCTCAGTATGGGACACAGAAAAGAGAAGACCCTAGTGGCCACTTAAAGTTTAGACAACATGGTGCTGATAATGCATATCCAGTCTGAGCCAGTTAAAACATGGGTGACACCAGACTTCAGATGACCATCAGTCAGCTAATGATGGCTAACATGGGACATCCGGGGAACTTGGAGGAAGAAACAGTGATAGAATCTGTTATAACTACTCCTGGTAGAATGCCACTTTTGTGTGGTTCTATGTGGCCTTGTAGCAGAGGCAAGTACCTTCACCTTTGTTAGTCTATGTGTTGTGTGTGCCTGCACAGCCCTTGCATGTCTGCCTGTGTTGTGTGCCTGACAAAATCTGCCTCTCAGCCTACATACCAGTAAATAAAGTATGTCTTACCTGCCTCTGATTTCCTGGAATCTTCTTCAACCACCCGGCCTCAGTGGGGCCTGGAGAGCACCTCCCCAATCCATCTATGCCAAATCAGCTGTTTCTGTGGGTTGCTGTTGTTGTTTAAGTGAAACTGTCAAGGGACAGTGTATTGTTTATCTACATCAACTAGGCTTAACTTTCCCCAAACTTAATGTGACTGTTACTTGTAACTGTCAATTTGACACACTCTAGAAACCACCTGGGGAGAGCCTCAATGACTAATTGTCTATATTAGGTTAGCCTGCAGGCATGCCTTGAAGGATTTCTCTAATTGGGTTAATTGACATGAGGAGATGCACTTGAATTGGAGTGGTGCCATTTCCTAGGCTGGAATCCTCCGAACAAAAATCGAGCAAATATCACTAGAAAGGATGCATCAATTCACTGCTCTCTGATCTTGACTGTGGATGTAACCTGGCTAGCAGCTGCAGGTTCTTATCACGGTGACTTCCCTACAGTGACGGTCTGTGATGTGGAATTGTGAACCGAATAAACTTTCTCCCTTAAGATGCATCTGTCAGAGTATTTTATCATGGCAACAGGAAATAGAATAAAACAGCCAGTAAAAACCATTTTCTGTTAACTCTACAAGAATGGCAATGTCAGAGCCATTAAAGCATTTGTAATTGGCATGTTAAAAAGAATAATTAAAAAGTTTACCATACTAAATACTAATTTCAAAACTAATTTCCTGCTTGCGTGTTGGTGGGTCAAACTGAAATGTTGATGGAAGTGCACTAGTGTCGAGGAGTCAGAGATTGAGTGATGTCCTTGGACAAAGCCATTTTTTCCTGAAGCAGCAGCTGGTTTCCAATCCAGGCTTTATTTAAGACAGGCAGTCTCCTAGGTCACATCCCCAGAGACCCTGGTTCTCTCTAGTAATTCCGAGACCTATTTAGGTTTGGAAGCCAAACTCTAGGTACTGGTCCTGGCACCAATACTCTAGCTATTAATAGTGATCACTCCACTTGACTAGTCTATGGCGTTAGGTTATAAAAGGCCCCCAACCCCCAGCCCCAGATAAAAAGGCACATGAGACTTAGGTCACTCCAGGTACATGATTTACTTCCATGTGGAACTGCCAGAGCGCGCCACCTGCAGGCACGTGATGGAACAGGAGCTGGAGCAGCAGCAGGGGCAAGATGGCGGCTGGGACCACCCATTTATAGCCATGGGGTGGGGCCTCAGGTACAGGGGAAGAGGTCAGAAGATTGACAGCCTCTGGAGGAAGTGGCATCTGTGCGTCCCTTGGGATTCTGGGAAGCCCAGACCTAACATATGGTCAGTAGGAACCAACAGTTCTGGAGGGCACAGAACTGGACTGTTGTAGGGGTAATTAAATTAAAGAAGTCAAGGCCTCCTGGTCAGTTTCACATGTGGACATTAGCACTACTTCCCTACTGCTGATAAAAGATGAAATATCCCAGTTAATGCAAGGGTTAAACCATAAACAATCGTGCCATGGGTCACCGTTATCCACTCTCTGTGGTAAAAGCTCTCAGACCCTTAGGGGCTGCTCTTTACTTCACATTTTAAATCCAAACTGTGCAAAGCTGCTAACTAGAACAGAGGTATTGTGGCTGCCTTTGTTTCCGGCCCATCATTTTATTGAACTTCACCCATACCATACCCAAGGTCAGCTGTATGAAAAGTGACATTCTTCTGTGAGATTCTTACAGAGTGCACATGCTAATCCTGGATTATTTCTGAAGGATGCTATGGCCTGTTTCATTTCAAACTCTTTCCAGGTTAACTTCTAAATTCGTTAAATTGCATTTTTGAAAGGAATGCTTCCTATATATTCCAGTAACTTCACATCCATTTTCATGTAATAAACTGACCTAATTTTGTTCACAGCAGTCCTAATTTGGCATGCCTTTAAATAAACACACTACCCAAGAGCCAAATAACGGAAAATTTAAGAAGAAATCACATTGTCGCCAGGAAACAAAATCATGCTCCCTCTTTCTCACCCTTGGTTTACTCTCAGACCAGTGTCTCCTAAGAGCTGTGGTTGAGAAGCCACCTGCTGTGCTGGACTAAGCCTGGCTGGTATCAAAAGGCATTAAAAGCAGACATATATTATCTCTATAGCAGATGATTTTGTTTGGAAAAAAAATCCATCCTGAAACAAACAACAAAAAATAGGTCTCTCCTTACCAAGAAAAATGCTGGAGAGAATCTCCATGATTTGCCTTTCAAGAATCATTTGTCCTGGGCTAGAGATGGTTCAGTGGTTAAGAGCACTGACTGCTCTTACTGAAGACCTATGTTTGGTTCCCAGCACCCACATGGTAGCTAACAGCAGTCTATAACTCTAGTTCCATGGCACCTGACACTATCTCCTGACCTCTGCAGGCATTGCATGACACTGGAATACTTACATACAAGCAGGTGAAACAATCAAATAAATAAATAATTATGAAACAAAAATCATTTGTTTCATTCCAACCCTTTGTCTTTAACAATATAAGCTTCCTTTTAAATGTTAGAACCCCACAAAAGCATCACTGAATGACTGGGCTCTCATCACCACTTATTTGTGGCACTGTGATTGGAGCTGTTATCCCAAATCAGTGTACTATACATCTTAAAGTCATTTTTTAAAAATAGTAGAAAACTCTAAAAACAGGAGAGAAGATTTAAAAAGAACACTGAAAACTTCTAAAAGTATGCAGATGTAATCAAGCAGATGTTCTGTAAAGATTTTCAAACAGTTCCAAAAAGAAAAAAAAAAAAAAAAAGCCAGCATCTAATCCCTAAACTTCTCATAGATTTCTTGCATCTCTCTAAATTCAGAAGTAATCGCACAACTAAACATGCACAACATATGCGTGAGAACACACACACATCCTAAGCAGTACAGTGGTGACCACCCAACAATTATAAGCAGAGCTAAGAAATGGCAGAGGTAGCGGGGCGTGGTGGCACACGCCTTTAATCCTAGCACTTGGGAGGCAGAGGCAGGTGGATCTTTGTGAGTTCAAGGCCAGCCTGGTCTACAGAGTAAGTTCCAGGACAGCCAGAGCTACAGGGAGACCCTGTGTCAAAAAAAAGACAAAAAAAAAAAAAAAATGGCAGGGGTTAGCATGAGATGAACAGGAAGCAGCAAGTGAAACGGGAACCATAAGATAATTGACACGGGTCAGGAAAGAGAGGTCACAGAAGGCAAGAGGAGTGTTATGGTTTAGATAAAAAGTTCCCCCACACTCTCACTCCTCCTACACTGAAGGCTGAGTCCTCAGGTACTATTCTGGGAAGTTCTGGAAGCTTCAGGAGGTAAGCCATATGTGGAGGAAGCTGTCAAGCAGCATGCCCTTGCCATCTACATTCTTGACTCAGCCTAACCCCCATTTCCTGTCCACCATGAGATAAAGAACTTCCTTCACCCTATACTCCCCCACCAGCACGATGGGCCCGAGTGCATGTGACCAAGTGACCACAGACCAAAATCTCTGAAACCATAAACCAAAATAAATCCTTTCTCCTTAATATTGTTTATGTCAAGTATTTTGTCACAAAAAAAAGTTGAACAGAGAAGAGTGGATCAAGAGAGAACAGGAAACATTTAACATAGTGCCAGGCCAACAAACAACAGGAAGATGAAGAGGACAGCTAGCAAATGAGAACCAAGAGATAAAAGCTGCAAGCCACAGGGAAAGTGGGAGGGGCCATGGGAAAGTGGGAGGGGTCATGGGAAAGTGGGAGGGGCCTAGGAAAAGTGATGACCTCATAGAAGCACCTCAAGTGCTCTCAAGGTCAGAAACACAAGACACAGAAAAGGTATCACATCATGACATTGGCTATTCAGTGATATGCAGAACACACACTTTAGCCACTAGTACAGAGTGTACTGTACGATTTTAAACATATAAGCAACAGCAAGCACATAACTAAGTCTGTCCTCCGAGGTCCTGTTCCAGAGTGAGAATTCCACTTGTTGCCTAAAGCAAGAAAAAGCCGGACCCTGATGGTAAAGCATAGTGAGCTTAGCTACCAGCAAAAATCGTGATTAATAAAAATACAAAAGAAAATGCACTTGCGGTTTAAAACTTAAGAGTAAAACAGTATTTCATGAAGTATGCAAGTATTTCAATGTTTTTTAAAAAGTCATTGTGGGGCTACCAGTGGTGACACATACCTTTGAGCCCAGCACTCAAGAGACATAGGCAGGCAGATCTCTGTAATTAAAGGCCAGCCTGGTGTACATAGTAAGTTTCAGGCCAGTCAGGACCAGATGATGAAACCCTGTCTCAAAATCTGTGTGATTTATATACCTGTTTTGAAGCAGCATTGTACTAGATATGGAGTGCCCAACTTCATTTCGAAGGAATTTAATTTAAAGAAAATGCTTTTTCTCCACAGTTCTTTGGAATCAAAGGGTTTGCATGTCTATCAAAAGCCAGGCCTGGTTGAAAGTGTAAACAATAGTGGCAGGCCCATAACAGAGTCTAGAATACAAACATGCTAATTCATGGTTGAAATTTTCCATTGCCATGTAGTTACTAGTAATTTTATTTATGCATTTATCAATAAGGAAGCAATAATACAATAGCTTGACTTTATTGTTTGGGTTACTTTTATTTTCTACTTAAAGATTATCTTACTTCCTTTGAAAATTGGAAGTAGAAGATAAAAAAGGGGCAATCACAAAGCACTCGGACCTAAGACATAACTTCCTCGTTCCATTTGTTCTCAAGCATGTTTAAAAAGCTGTTATGGCTATAATAATCAGGAAGGTGCAGAGTTTTAGAAAGGGTACAAAAATAGGCTAGTAGGGTACTGTGCCTTAAGGAATATCTGTGAAGTATGCTAACAACTAGATCCAGGGCTTGTCTGAAAAGGTTTATGCAGACTGTTTGGGGTTTGTTAAAACTAGTAGATAGGGGGCTGGAGAGATGGCTCACTGGTTAAGAGCACTGTCTGCTCCTGCAGAGGACCTGAGTTCAATTTCCACCACCCACATGGCAGCTAACAACTATCCGTAACTTCAGTTCTAGGGGAATCTGGCGCTCTTCTCTGGCCTCTAAGGTATTGCAAAACATGGGTGCACTTACATACATGCAGGCTCATGTACATAAAACTCATATACATTTTTTTAAAGCAAAACTAATAGATACATGGCCTGCAGTCCCTGCTACTTGAGGCAGAGGCCAGCCTTGGTGACACAGCTAGACCTCCTCACAAAAAAACACCTTAGTGTCTTGGAAGTGGTGGAGTCAGAATGCACCTATGTCAGTTTTTCAGGCATCTGTTATGGAAGATGCTGATACTGACCATACATGAAGGACCCCTGAAGCAAGAGGGACCCTTCCTACCTTGTAAACTTATGAAAATACTGATAATATCTGTGCTTTGATTTTCCTTGTTACTGTATCGCATGAAAAACTATAGCAGAATTTTACTCCTGAGGAGCTGGTGAAACTATATATCTTGCCTAAAGCTTTTGAACCCAGATGAACAACAACAAAAAAAATTTCTCTTCCAAAAAAGATAATTTGTCATTTGTTTTGATGAAGAAGCAGTTTATTCTAATGAAACAACTAAGGGGGACGCTGTGTAATCTAGCGGCAGAGCATTTACCTAGTATACATTTTAAAAATGGATTCCATCCCTAAAACTACCAAAAAAAAAAAACCCAAAAAACAATTGTAGCATAAAATTTTCTAAGATTTCTTGACTTTTAAATAACACACGTAACAGGCAGTTATAACAAATAATAAGTAGAGTTTATAATGTGTGAAACGAATTCAGATAGGACTATTTTACTGGACTCAATCCAGGTTACATGTTATATGATGGAAAAATATTGTCTTCAAACTGATTATTTTTTTATTTACTACTTTATTTTTTAATTTTTTAATTTTTTTTTATTTTTTATGTGTATGAATGTACTTATCTGCATGTAGGTCTGTGAACCCGTGTCGTGAAATGCCGTGGAGGTCAGAAGAGGGCATCGGATTCCGCTGGAACTGGAGTTCTCCTGGAATTGGAGTTACAGACGGTTCTCAGCCGCCATGTGGGTGCTGGGGATTGAACCCCGGTCCTCTGCAAGAGCAGTCAGTGCTCTTAACCGCTAGGCCATCCCTCCAGCCCCAAACTGATTATTTTTTCGATATGGGGCTCTGCTATGAATGTCAACTGGAATGGTAGCTTCAGTGGTCCAGTGCTGAATTAGGGTTGTCAGTGTGATGTTTGTTTCTATTTGAATACATGAAGTAAGATATATCCTGAACACAGATTTTTCTCTCTGCCACTTACTGGTACATCTGGCAGCTAATAAAGATGTAAGGTCCCAATTCTTCTAAGACAGTTCCTAATAGTCCACTAATGTATATTAAAATAGATAATACAGGAAAACAAACTTCATAAGAAATTTCCCTAGAAGTTCAGATATCTAAACTCCTTTAACATCAGAATATAGTTCTGATTACTAATGATTTTCAAAATGTTTTGCTTCCTTTGATGATGGTATGCTATGTCCAAAATGAAAAGGCTTTGATGTTTGGTGTGTAGTTCTGGAGAGTACTTGGCTAAGCACACATAGGCCTTGGGTTCAGTCGCCAGTGCTGACGGCCCCATCTCAAGGATTGGTCAAGTGTTCTGTCAGCATGTTATCAGTCTTTAAACAATACTACTAGTCTGAGATGAAACCTCAAATCTGGCCATCCATATAATTTAAAAGATTACAAATACTGAAATACTCCATAGTACTTTGCTGTCCCTTACATCCAGGTGCTGCTCCTTACCTGCTGTTCTGCAGGCTCTGCTTGGTTTCTAAGATGATGTCACAGAACCTTGTTGACTATGTTTGAAGTATTACAAAAGGCAATGTCTTAATCTATGCATTTGGGGAAACTCTGAAATTTTACTCCTTGTAAAAGGAGCTGACGTAAGAGTTGGAAACTCTGCATATATGTGTATATATATTTTAGCAATAAATCATGGGCTGAGAATGCAAAAACAAAAAACAAAACAAAAAAGATCACTCTGGGGGCTAGAGAGATGGCTCAACAGTTAAAAGCACACACTGCCCTTGCAGAAGACCTGAGTTTGGTTCCTAGAACACCTCATTGGACTGCTCACAGCTAACTAGAACTCTAGCTCCAGGGGGATTTGACTCCTCTGTAAGCATGCTCAACACACACACACACACACACACACACACACACACACACACCCCAAAATATTAAAAAATAAAATACCTCTTTTTCTTAAAAGGGGAACTAATAATAAAATTGAGGTGGCCAGGTGAGGGAACCAGGTGAACCTGTCAAGTGCTTAGCTTGCAAGCCTGAGCACCGGATTCGATCCCCAGAACCCATGTAAAGAAGCTGGGAATCATGGCACTCAATTGTAATCCCAGCACTGCAAAGGCAACACCAAGCTCCCTGGGTCGCAGGGGCCACCAGCCTAGCCTACTGGGAAGCTCCAGGCCAGTAAAAGATGTTATCTCAAAAACAAAAGCAAGGTGGTTGACTCCTGAGGAACAACACCTGAGGGCCACATACACACACACACACACACACACACACACACACATGCACGCACACACACACATGCAAATTGAAGTGAGAGACATTAGTTGAATACATTTGGCCATCTCTAAGTTAAAACAAACATGCATTTTGGCCTTGAAATCATATTACCAGAGATTTCTCCTCAGGAGACATTGACAAAATGAAGCAAAGTACAAGTATATGAATACACAGGACATGTGGCTGTTTACTGCTACCCTTGCTCCAAGGTGGGTCATAAGACGTTCATTCCAGAGGTACCCTCCCTAGAGGAAAGTAGCAACCTATCCCTTGAAGACCCAGAGCTGTGCAGTCTAAAAGAAACTAACAAGAAAGGCTTCTCTCAGTCTTTTACAGGACAGTCCATAAAAATGGACAGTTTTCCTGGTTTGGGATCTTCAATTCTAAAGGCTGCTGTGTTATATAAATTTACATTAAATAAATTTGTATACATTCTTCTTGTCAGCTGTTACATGAGTCACAGCTACCAACCAAACAAGAGAAGGAAAGGAACATTTTCTGTCTTACAGTGAGTTTTTGAATGATCTGGAATTCATGGAAAGGGAATAGCCTTCTTGAGGAAGAAATTAGAGTACTTTATTTATTTTTTTTTAAGTACTTTATTTTTTTTAATTTTTTTTTTTAGTTTTATTTTATTTATTTATGTGTATGAATGTACTGTCTGCATGCAGGTCTGTGCACCCATGTCGTGCAATGCCGCGGAGGTCAGAAGAGGGTGTTGGATTCCCCTGGAACTAGAGTTCTCCTGGAATTGGAGTTACAGACGGGTCTCAGCCACCATGTGGTGCTGGGATCGAACCCCCAGTCCTCTGCCCGAGCAGTCGGTGCTCCTAACCCTGGTCCATTTCTTCTCCAGCCCAAATTGAGATACTCCTTAAATCCCACCTTAAAATATTCTATATTGTTTTAATTTTTACGTGTATGTGTTTCACTTCATGTACCTCCGGGGACCCATCCATACAATGCCCTCCAAGGCCAGAAGGGGGTGTCTGATCCCCTAGAACTGGAGTACTTAACTCCAGTGAAAATGGTTGTTAGTGGCCATGTGGTTGCTGGAAACTGAACCCAGGTCCTCCGCAAAAACAGCCACTGCTCAAGTGCTGAGCCATCTCTCTAGCCTAGGAGTATTCTACATTGCTGAAAAGTTTTCCTGCCTTTCACACAAGCAAATGTTGCTTTGATAGTTTTAAAAATAAAAACAATACATATAAAATACATAGTTATATTCCTTTCAAAATTGCACAAATTTTCAATAGCAATTGAAAGAAAACATCACTGGCCCTTTGCATCAAGTACAAACTTGTCTAAGTAAAGGAACACTGAAAAATCAGGATTCACATCCTAGAGGTGTCAATCACACTGTCATATGATCCACCTCGTTCACCGTGAGCTAGCTTCTTCATAGGTTAAAAGCAGGATTTGTGAAGATTAAATGAGATAATATACATAAAGTATCTTGACCAATTCTCCATAGTCATTAGATATCAAACAAACATTAGGCTCTTTCCCTGTTCTCTAAATGATATTGAAGTTCATGAAATTCAGCGGCTTGCATTCAGGAAGGGGAGGTGGGAGGATCAGTTCAAGATCAAGATCAAAGCAAGTTTGAGGTTAGACAGCAAGCACCGTCCTCTGCCTTCAGTTGAGCCTTCTGTATTAGCTGCCAAATGACAGCACTAGGAAGTCCAAGAACTTAAAGACCACTTATAGCTTAAGTCTGCTCCTTAGTCTCTCTACTTAGATACCTGGCTCTGTCCATCCCTTAATTGTTTAAGCCCCAAACCAAGAACTGGTCACAGTTTCCTTCTCCATCCTGAATTGCACACAATCCAAACCCACTGTCTCTTTACCAATATGGCATCCTTTCTCCACATTGCGTCCATGGAAAGATGTATTGAGACCACACTTGCAAGTGTACAGATGGTCTCTGGAATACTAGAGAGTGTTACCAAAGGCCACTAAACCAATAAAGCAAATATAGGTCTCCTTGAGTCAAGCAAGACTCCTCCGTCAGCACCAGCTACACCTCACCTGCCTGGAAATACTGTACAGCAGTGGCAGCCATATGTCTGTATATCCCAAATCGAATTGGCTATTAGCTCTCTCCTTGGAGGAATAACTCATGGCTGATGCCACAAGCTTACATCCTCTATGGTTAGGAGATGTTATAAACCACAGTAAGACCCTGTCATATTTAACAGAAGAAAATGTAATTCATGGATTAACATACCATCCAAACATCTGTGTCTATACCAAAGTAACCTACCATAACAATTAGTACTGTTTAAATACCTATATATCTAATTGCTTGTGCTTCATTAGTAGGATCCAAAGGTTATTCCTGGACAAACTGTCAGCCCATGAAAGGAAACAGCCAGAATTGACCAGAGACCAAGACAACAGCTTCAGAGAAAGCAGACTGTTTTGCTTCTCGTCCACCTGTGCCCCTTTTCTAAGCCTAGGGAACAATCTGAGAAAGAGGGGGTGTGGTAGAATGTAAGGGCTGCGATGGGGTGAATGGTGAAACTACAGCAATATAGCTTGGACACTCATTTGATCAACTTGATTGAACATACAAGCCCCCCCAGCTGGATGGTGGGACCCATGGGCTGTGTGGGTTTGGGCACAACTGCTTGCAAATTGGTTTTACATGAAGGATGCTTGTACTCATAAATTATCACTTAAAGTTAAAAAATGAAAAAAAAACTGAAAGTTGCAGGACAGTTATGGCAGAATGCATGATCTGGGATGGGTGGGGCGGGGTGAGGGGAAGGGAAAGGGGAATATGCCTGAACTGAATTGGAAAATGATGTATGAAATACACAAAGCATCAATAAAAAATGAAAATTAAAAAAATAAAAATAAAAAAATAAAATGGCAAGTAGACCTTCCACACACTCCAACAGCCTCGGACTGGCAGAACATACATCTCAAACTCCCCAACAGAGGCCTACATGACCTACCCAGCCTGTCTGCTCCTTTCTCTAGGTTCTTCACTCAGCTTCGCACAGTCCCCAAGCACACTACACATGCCACTCTTTCCCTCAGAATGCTGTCTGGGCAGAGGTGTGGGTATCTTCCTCATTTGATAGTCACAGTTAACATCAAATTTTTTTAATTTTTTAATTTATTTTTTATGTGTATGAGTGTACTGTCTGCATGTAGGTTTGTGCACCTGTGTCCTGCAATGCCACAGAGGTCAGAAGAGGGTGTCTGAGTGCCCTGGAGCTGGAGATAAAGATGGTTCTCAGCTGCCATGTGGGTGCTGGGTCCTCTGCAAGAGCAGTCAGCACTCTTAACTGCTAGGCCATCTCTGCAGCCCCAACATCAAATATTTTAAGGGGCAGAATCTGTCCCCTCAGTTTGAAGAGGCTTCCAGTTACCTACCAAGACCCTTGGTCTTCTCTGTTTCTGTCAACGCTTACTAAAAAGTAAGGTTCATAAGAGCAGAAATGCTGTCTTCTCCAGTGATTCCTATACCTGACACAGTCAAGGCTCCATGCATTTTTTGTTGTTGTTCATTGAATTGATGAATTTGTGGTTCCTGATAAACAGCTCTAAAGAAAACCCCTAACTCTTGTCAGTGCCTCATGGAAAGATATAAAGAATATTTCATGAATAAAAGCTGGAGATTGATTTTGGTTACCTCAGGCTCTTAACATTTAAGGCTAAGATTTGCCAAAGAACATAAAGGATGAGAGAAATGACAAATATCATCTTCAATGCCACTTTGTGTTACTTCTGCTAATAATACAGAACTTGATTTGAAAATCTCTTATTAGGCCATTCCAAATACAGTGTGGTCATTCAGCTGGTCCAAAAGCACACAATCAGAAGTATCTTCCAGAACTCTGAGAACTCAAATTTACAGTCCAGGTAACTGTCAGTGAGGCAGTCTTTCCATTGTCTCTGAATCCTATTACCAATGAAGATGTACTTTACAGACCCTTCCAGCTCCAAGTGACTCAACTCCTCCTCTGACATCTACCATCTATGTGTCCTTCATTCTGACTCACAGAGATGAACCTCAAACATTACATTTGTATATTTGTGCATAGTGTAAGAAAAGTGAGAAATACCGAAAGGCTTTGTATCAAAGTTCCAACCTCTATTTGGGGGGAATTACAGAGTTATAGTTATAGTTTATTCAATTTTTACTTTGCCGGTTTTTTCTCTGATAAACAAGGAATGTCTTAATAAGAAAAATTAGTTGATAAACTTCCTTATATTCCATTTACCTACCTAAATCAATTTAACTATATGGAATGAAAACTAATAGAGACATCAACCTGAGTATGGGAGCACATGCCTATAATCCTGCACTTGAGAAGCAGAGGCAGGAGGATCCAGGAATTCAATGTCACCCTGAGCTACAAAGCAAGGTCAAAGCTAAGCTGGACTACAGAAGACTCTGTCTCAAAAAAACAAATAGGGAAGGAGAAAAAGGAGAGAGGGAAAGAGAGAAAAGGAGGGATTGAGGGGAAGAAGGGAAAGAAAGATTTTTGTTGTTCTTTGTTTGTTTGTGACAGGGTCTTCCTGTGTCCCCAGCTGGCCTGAACTCACAATTTAGACCACCTTACAGAGCTTCACCTGCCTCGACCTCCCAAGTGCTGGAATTAAAGGAGTGCACTACCATATTCAATGAGAGAGAGATTGTGAAAAACAAATACCAAAATATTTCAATATGCTTAATTTTTGGCAATGAAAATATTCTTTTATTACTACAAAACTACTTTGAATTTTTAATCTTAAAGGAAATTTTTCTCTCTTACTTGTAAAAGTTATTTACTGAAGCCCAGAAATTCTGACACGAATTTACTATTAAAATCAAACTCGTCGGGGCTGGAGGGATGGCCTAGCGGTTAAGAGCGACGACCGCTCTTGCAGAGGACCCGGGTTCGATCCCCAGCACCCACATGGCGGCTGAGAACCGTCTGTGACTCCGGTTCCAGGAGAACTCCAGTTCCAGGGGAATCCGAGACCGTCTTCTGACCTCCGCGGCATCGCACGACACGGGTGCGCAGACCTGCATGCAGATAATACATTCATACACATAAAAATAAATAAATAAATAAATAAAAATTAAAAAAAAAATTAAAATCAAACTCGTCAAGTTTTAGGTTATCTTCATGTGACTGCATAGAAAACAATTCTGGGAATTTTGGTAATTTCATGAAAAAATAATAAGTAGACTCAGATACTCGATAAGCAATAAACCATATACTATAATGGGTTGCACTCTTGCATATTAGTGATTACATCAGCAACCTCCACTCCATAATGTGGGGATCACTACCAAGTTGAAGACTTGCTGTACTTAAACATGGTGCATGTAAAGCAGTAAATGCCACCACATGCCAGAGACAGACCAGCCTCACCAGGACTCTGGCTCTCCCCGCCATGGGTCACCTCGACACTCAGGACAGGAATAAACAATGTATAGAACTGTTAGCCCACAGGGCTGCTTTCCTGTCGACCTATTCACAAGACAATTACATCAGCAACCTCCACTCCATAATGTGGGGATCACTACCAAGTTGAAGACTTGCTGTATTTAAACATGGTGCATGTAAAGCAGTAAATGCCACCACATGCCAGAGACAGACCAGCCTCACCAGGACTCTGGCTCTTCCCGCCATGGGTCACCTCGACACTCAGCACAGGAATAAACAATGTATAGAACCGTTAGCTCACAGGGCTGCTTTCCTGTCGACCTATTCACAAGAAAATTATGCAGTCCCCATCTGCATGCTATTTTGAATTTTTGCAACTGACTCATCATTCCAGTTGCCAGTAAGTACTGTAATCAGAGCACTTTTTCTTCCAGCAGAGCATGGGCAATTGAAGCATCAGAGTTTGTCTCCATTATGGAAATCTGAAAGTTTAAAAAGCACAATTAGGTCCATACCTTCTTTAAGTCTCAGAAAACATTTGCTCTCTGCCAGGCAGTGTTGCTCTGATAGAGAAGCCTTTAGATGAGAGTGCAGAAAGCATCCAGGGCTGTTCAAGGGACGATCACCACTGGTGAGCATCACAAGTCTGTCTCTAAAGGAACATTGACCATCAAGACTCCTTTGTATTCTAATACCCAAGTTGGAAATAAAAATGACCAACGAGGTTGATCTAACTGAAAAAACATTTCTGTTTATCCTGTTATTCCTTCAGTTCTTGATTGTAAGTTCAGGCTGGGCTAGCTAGCTGGACTCATCTGGCAGCTTGCATAAGCATCACGGTGGCCATCAGCTACCAGAAGTGGATGTATGTGGCTTGATAGGGCCATGCCTGAAGTGATGATTATTGTGTCTGAACCTTGATATCCCCACGTGCTGATTATTCCAGCTACCCAAGAGCTACAAGTGGAAAGCCCACAAAAGCAGCTGATTTTAGCCACAATGGCTATATCCCAACCTACTCCACCGCACACCAGGCTCTGAACCTGCCTGATGACGATGTGGTCTTCTCTCCACATCGATTACTATGCTTTCATGCAGAATATGGAACTATTTAGGAAACTGCATCAAGCACCTAATGCCTCTTCAGCCATCATCATATCTATGAACAAATTGCTGGTAAAGCAGCTTATCTTGGGGGATTAACTAGTGCCCAGTCCAAAATGCAGGGTTTTTTTCACATAAATTTATTTTTATTTTTTTATCAAATATAGACCTTTGTCCCCCCCAATTCCCCCACCCCACCAGAGCTCATGCATTCTGCCAAACATGCTTTACATCTCTTTCTCAGTCTTTCTCAATATTCTCCATGAGGAAGTTCACTGTTTTGAGCAGAACAAAATGCAGTTTTTAAATACAGTTGTCTGCCTCCTATTCTGTTAAGAGGTCCTGGCATAAATCAATTTAACTGTATTTCTACAAATCCAGGCCCACATAGCTGTTTTAAAATGATTGGTCACAAAGATTTTTTTATTTTTTTTTATTTTTTTTTGTATGTGTACAAATGTACTGTCTGCATGTAGTTTTGTGCACCCATGTCGTGCAATGCCACGGAGGTCAGAAGAGGGTCTCGGATTCCCCTGGAACTGGAGTTCTCCTGGAATTGGAGTTATAGATGGTTCTTAGCCGCCATGTGGGTGCTGGGGATCGAACCCGGGTCCTCTGTAAGAGCGGTCAGGGCTCTTAACCACTAGGCCATCTCTCCAGCCCCGATCACAAAGATTTTTAAGGGATTGAAAAAAATCAAGATCTTACACAAGAAAATTCCTGTTTATTTTTAGGGTGAAACTAACTTCTTTATTCTGTTTTAGTCATTTAGTTTTGCTTGTTTTTGTTATTTTGTTGTTGTTTCTTTATGGTTTAGGTTTTGTTTTGCTGTGTGGTGGGGGAGCAGGGTTAGAGATTGAATTCAGGGCCTCCCATATGTGCTAAATTCATAACCCTGGCGAAGTTGTTTGTTCTTTTAACTTATATTCTACCAGGTGTGGTGGCACATGCCTTTATTCAAAACCAGCACTAGGGCTGGACAGATGGTCTAGCAGTTAATAGTGCTGACTGATCTTGTAGAGGACCCAGGTTCAATCCCCACCACCCACATGGTGGCTGAGAGCCATCTTTAACTCCAGTTCCAGGGGAATCCGACACCCTCTTCTGGGTTTGTTTGTTTGTTTGTTTGTTTGTTTGTTTAAGTTATATTCTGATTTACAGAAATCTTCAATAATAAATTAAAGAGAGTCTGCACAAGATCTGCAATATTTATATTACAAATGCTTATGGAAATCACACTGAGGAAGTAATATCCATTTGAAATTTTTTTAATGTATGCTGATTTTTATCAGATATTTTATGTTATTCAGAACAGACTACAATTTAACAAGTTCCTGGGAGCTCAGGAATAAGTGCTGGCCAGAGGTAGGCAGAAAGCCCTGAAATACATAATAGAGAGCAGTCACAGCTAGCACCCTCAACCCACAATTCCATGTATTCTTTCTAGTACTTGAATTTACTGTTTTTCTTAGTTGTCTGAGCTTCTCGCTAAGAATTCAATGTTATACCTTAAATCACAGAAACCAACTGTATTCCCAAAGACTGAAATAAGTGGTGTGTACGTGCAGAGAATGTATGCAACCTCTTCTCATAGATAACTTTCATTACTTAAAAACAAAATCGAGAAAGCCTTGAGAATAAAAATGGGGAAAGAAGACACAGCCAGCATTTTATGTGCAGTAAAAAGACATTAATATGCAGCATTTGAATGGTGATAGATAAAATAGATAAAATTGGTACTCCCTGAATCAGAAAGCACTTGCAAGACTTAAAAGTATTGATCTTAACTTGGTATTTGAAAGTTTATCTAAATAAAAATAAGTCATTGGATGTTCTTGAATTGATACCAGTCATTTTTCCTTGTCCTTGTTCCTACTCTAACATAGTTGACTCATATGACCAAATTCTTGTTTATCACCTCAACTTGTTTTTACATAATTGTGCTAATTCTGCTTCATTGTTCAAGATGAGTTGACATGATGTAATTGTCTCTTAAACTGGCTCTTTTTTATTTTATATTTTCTTTTTTTTTTTAAGGGATTCACAATATAAGAGTACAGTTGTTTTCAGATCACATTGACTTTGCTCAGTTTGCCATATAATTAGGTAATTGGTGTTAGTATCCACAGATGAGAGATACCATTTGTCGTTTGTTTTTCTGGGACTGTGTTACTTCACTCAGCATTATATCTTCCAGCTCCAGCCATTTACCTGCAAAGCACATGATGTCACCTTTCTTTTTTTTTTTAATTTTTTTTAATTTATTTCTGTATGTGTATGAATGTACTGTCTGCATGCAGGTTTGTGCACCCGTGTCGTGCAATGCCACAGAGGTCAGAAGAGGGCGTCAGATTCCCCTGGAACTGGAGTTCTCCTGGAATTGGAGTTCCGGATGGTTCTCAGCCACCTTGTGGGTGCTGGGGATTGAACTCCGGTCCTCTGCAAGAGCAGTCGGTACTCTTAACCATTAGGCCATCTCTCCAGCCCGATGTCACCTTTCTTTACTGCTGCATAGAACTCCATTGTGTAGATGTACCACATTTTCGCTATCCACTCATCAGTTGAGGGGCATTTGGGTTCATTCCAGCTCCTTGCTATTGTGAAGAGAGCTGAAATAAACATGGCCGTGCATGTATCTCTGTGGTAAGATGAGTCTTCTGGGTACATGCCCAAGGGTGCTAAGGTTGGGTCAGGTGGCAAGTTCATTCCAAGTCTTTCAAGGGTTCTCCACACTGCTTTCCATAGTGGCTGTATGAGTTTACATTCCCACCAGCAGTGGCTGAGTGTTCCTCTTTCCCCCCAACCTCTCTAGAACTTGGTATCATTTGTTTTCTTGATCCTAGCCAGTCTTATTGGAGTAAGATGATATCTTAAAGTGGTTTTAATTTACATTTCCTTAATTATTAGCTAGGTTGAACACTTTTTTTTTTTTTTGTCTTTTTCAGACAGGGTCTCCCTGTAGCTCCGGCTGTCCTGGAACTCACTATGTAGACCAGGATGGCCTTGAACTCACAAAGGTTGAACACTTCTTAAGATGTTTCTCAGCCATCTCTAATTCCTCACTTGTGAAGTCTCTGTTCAGCTCTTTGCACCATCTATTGAGTGGGTCATTTGTTTTCTTTCTTCTTTGTTTTTTGAGTAGTTTATATACTCTGGAAATCAATGCTTTGTCAGATGATTCTGCAGTGAAGGTTTCCTCTCACTCTGTGGATTTTCTCTTCACTTCCTTGATTGTTTCTTTTGATGTACAGAAGCTTTTGAGTTTAATGAGGTCCCATTTGACAATTGTTGACCTTAATTCTTGCACAGCTGCTGTCTGATTTAGGAAGTGTTTTCCTACACCTATGTCTTCTAGTCTGCTGCCAACTTTTTCTTGTATCACCTTCAGAGTTTGGGGTTCCATGTTGAGGTCTTTAATCCATCTGGAGTTGACTTTTGTACAGGGCAAGAGTAGGGGTTTAATTTCATTCTTCTACAAGTGCTGATCCAGTTTTGCCAATACAACTTGCTGAAGATGCTGTCTTTCCTCCATTGTGTCTTCTTGGCCCACTTGTCAAATATGGGGTGGCTGAAATTGTATGTGCTCAAGTTTGGATCTTCACTTTTGTTCCACTGGTCAACACTTCTGTTTTTGTGCCAGTACCAAGCTGTTTTTATGACTATAGCCCTGTAGTATAGTTTGAAGTCTGGTATAGAGATCTCCCCTGTATTGCTATTTTCACTCAGGGTTGTTTTGGCAATTTGGGGTCTTTTGTTCCAAATGAATTTGCCTTTTTTTCCAAGCCTGTGAAGAAACTCTTGGGAATTTTAATTAGGATTGTATTAAATCTATACAAGAGTTTGGGTAGAATGGACACTTTTACTATATTAATTTTCCCAATCCATGAGCATGGGAGGGTTTTCCATCTTCTGATGTCTTCTTCAATTTCCTTCAACAAGGGTTTAAATTTTTTATTGTAGAGATCTTTGGTATCTTTGCTTAGGTTTGTTCCTAGGTATTTTATTGTTTTTGAGGCTATTGTGAGTGGGAAGGTCTCTTTGAAGTCCTCTTCAGTTGCTTGTTGTTGGTGTAAGGAAAGGCTACTGATTTTTCTAGGTTAATTTTGTATCCTGCCACTTTACTGAAGCTCTTAATCATTTCTAGGAGTTTTCTGGTGGAGTTTTTAGCATCCCTTAAGTAAACAATCATTTCATCAGCAAAAAGGGATAGCTTGACTTCCTCTTTTCCAATCAGTACTCCTTTAATTTCCTTTTCTTGCCTTATTGCCCTAGCAAGGGTTTCCAGCACTATACTGAAGAGGAGTGGTGACAGTGGACAGCCTTGCTGAGTTCCTACCTTTAAAGGGAATTCTTCTGTCATTTCCCCATTTAGGATGATATTGGCTGTGGGTTTCCTGTATATGGCTTTGATTACATTGAGGAATGATCCCTCCAATCCAATTCCCTCTAGGACTTTAAGCATAAAGGGATGCTGGATTTTGACAAAGGCTTTTTCTGTGTCAATTGAGATGATGGTGTGGTTTTTGTCTTTCAGTCCATTTATATGCTTCATGATATTTATTGATTTTCATATGTTGAACCATCCCTGAATCTCTGGTATGAATCCAACTTGATCATGATGGATGATCTTCTTGATGTGGGTCTGTATGTGATTTGCCAGTATCCTGTTTAGAATTTTGGCATCTGTGTTCATTAGTGAGATGGCTATAGTTCTCCTTTTTGGTTGTATCTTTGCCTGGTTTTGGTAATAGAGTGATGCTGGCTTCATAGAAGGAATTTGGGAGAACTCCCCTGTTTGTATCCTTCTGAACAATTTGAGTAACAATGGTTGTAAGTCTTTTTGAAATGTTTTATAGAATTCTGCTCTGAAACGTCTGGGCCTGGGCTTTTTTTAGTTGGGAAGTTTCTTATTACATCTTCAGTTTCTTCATATATTATGGGTGTCCTAGTATGTCTTCCATTGCTGTGACAAAACACTCTGACCGACACCAACTTGGGGAGGAAAGGGTTTATTCAGCTTACATCTCCTGAGTCACAGTTGATCACTCAGGGAGCCCAAGGTAAGAACTCAGGGCAGGAACCTGGAGGCAGGAGCTGAAGCACAGGCCATGGAGGAATGCTGTCCACTGGCTTGCTCCTGGCTTGCTCTCTGGCTCATGCCCAGCCTGCCTTCTTATACTGTCACTGCTCAACAATCAAGACAATACACCACAGATGTGGCCACAGGCCAATCCAATGGAGCCAATTCCCCAACCGAGGCTCCCTCAACCCAGGTGTGTCAAGTTGACACCAAAGCTATCCAGCACAATTGACCCCTTGTCAACTTGACACACAAACACATCACTATTAAACCACCTTTCCAGTTCTTATCCCCAAAGTATGATGTTAACACTAATCACAACCTAAGACAGTACATCCTTAAAAGCCCCACAGTCCTTAAAATGTCCAAACACTTAAAAGTCCAGTCTATTAAAAGTCTCTTAACTGTGGGCTGCTGTAAAATCCAAAACAAGTACTGTCTTATTTCAAAGGGAAGAATCAGGCACTCTCAAACAAAACCTAAGTCCAGCAAGTAGCTCAAGGCTGGACACCTGGGATTCACTCACGATCTTCTGGGCTCCAAAGGGTCTCGGCAGCTCCCCCTCTCCGACTCTGCCGTCCGTGGCACACTCATCTCGCAGGCCCAGGCCGACTCCATTCTACACCTACCGCTGCTCTTGGTGGTCGTCCCAGGGTACCGGCATCTCCAAAAAGCTGGGGTCGCTACTGAAACTGAGGCAGCACCTTCACCAATGGTCTCTTCTGACCTCTCCTGGTGCAAAGCCTCAGCTTCTCTCCATGACCCCTGCAATCCTGGGGTCTTCACAGCAACCGAGGTGCACTTCCACCAATGGTCTTTCCTGACCTCTCACAGTGCCAAGCCTCGGCTGCTCTCTGTGACCCCCTCAAATTTCAACACCGGAACCATATAGGAGACTCTTACACGTTACCAAGTCCGGCTTCTGGCTCGAGATGGAGGCTCAGGCCCTTTCTGGGTCACAGCTTCTGTGTGCTGACCTTGAAGATATTCTCCCCAGAAGATTTCACCTCAGTGATGCTGGTCTCTTGTTACTTACAGCTGATTTTTCAGCCCCAGCTAACCAGCATCAATTGCCCCAGTACCACAAAAGTTTCACTTCAGGTTCTGGTCTCTTGTTACTTACAGCTGATTCTCCACAGCCCCAGCTGACCAGAACCCACAGATTACACAGTCCTGATGATCTCTGCTCTCCTTTGAAACTAGAAACTTCACAAGCCAGGCCTCCATCTTCTACAACTCCTTCAGCAAAACTGCTCCAAGCTCCACAGCAACAATCTTTAGGCATTCAATGATCTTCCCAGCCCAAAGTTCCAAACGCCTCCACAATCCTTCCCCAAAACACCAAGGTCAGGTCTGTCACAGCAATACCCCACTCTTCTGGTACCAATTTCTGTTCTAGTTTGTCTTCCATTGCTGTGACAAAACACTCTGACCGACACCAACTTGGGGAGGAAAGGGTTTATTCAGCTTACATCTCCTGGGTCACAGTTGATCACTCAGGGAGCCCAAGGTAAGAACTCAGGGCAGGAACCTGGAGGCAGGAGCTGAAGCACAGGCCATGGAGGAATGCTGTCCACTGGCTTGCTCCTGGCTTGCTCCCTGGCTCATGCCCAGCCTGCCTTCTTATACTGTCACTGCTCAACAATCAAGACAATACACCACAGATGTGGCCACAGGCCAATCCAATGGAGCCAATTCCCCAACCTAGGCTCCCTCAACCCAGGTGTGTCAAGTTGACACCAAAGCTATCCAGCACAATGGGTCTGTTTAAGCTGTCAATCTCTTCTTGGTTGAGCTTTGTTGATTCCCAGGATTTCAGATATTCATCCATTTCCTCTAAGTTTTCAAACTTGGTAGAGTATAGGTTTTTTAAGTATTCCCATATGATTTTCTGGATCTTTTCATTGTCTGTTGTGATATTTCTCCTTTCATCATGGTTTGTATTGATTTGGAGTTTTTCCTTCTTTCTTTTGGTTAACTGGGCCAGAGGTCTGTCTATCTTGTTTATTCTTTCAAAGAACCAACTTTTGGATTCATTGATATTGTATTGTTTTCTTTGTTTCTATTTCATTGATTTCTGCTCTGATTTTGGTTATTTCTTCCTGTCTGTTGTGTTTAGGGTTCATCTGTTGTTGCCTCTCAAGTGCTGCAGCATTAGATCATTCACTTGTGCTCTGTTTTTCTAATGTAGGCACCCAGGGCTATAAACTTCCCTCTTAGGACTGCTTTTAAAGTATCCCATAGGTTTTGTTGTGTTGTATTATCATTGTCATTCAGTTCCAGGAATGCTTTTATTTCTTTCTTTATCTCTTCCTTGACCCACTCATTATTCAGGAGTGTGTTGTTTAGTCTCCGTGTGTTCTTGTAGATAGTAGGGCTTATCCTGGTCTTGATAGTGAGCTTTATTGCATTGTGGTCTGATAGAACGCATGAAATTATTTCAATCTTTTTGTATTTATGAAGGTTTCTTCTGTGTCCCAGTATGTGGTCGATTTTTGAGAATGTTCCATGGGGTGCTGAGTAGAAAGTGTATTCTCTGGTATTAGGGTGGAATATTCGGTAGATGTCTGTGAGGTCCATTTGATGTATCATATCATTCAGTTCAGATGTCTCTCTGTTTATTCTTTGTCCTGTTGACCTGTCCAAAGGGCTCAGTGGGGTATTGAAGTCCCCTACTATGAGTGTACTGAGGTTAGTCTGTGTCTTGTGGTCCTGGAGAATGGTCTTTCTAAAGTTTGGTGCACCAGAGTTTGGTGCATATATATTCATAATTGTGAAATCTTCCTGGTGAATTGTTCCTCTGATAAAAATGTAATGACCTTCTTTGTCTCTTCTGATTTCTTTTACTTTGAAGTCTATTTTGTCTGATATTAAAATAGCAACACCTGCTTTCTTTTTGGTACCAGTTGCTTGGAATATTTTTTTCCATCCTTTCACTTTAAGGTGGTGCCTATCCTTGAAGGTAAGATGCTTTTCTTGTAGACAGCATATCGATGGGTTCTGTTTCCTAATCCAATCTCCTAGTCTATATCTTTTGATTGGGGAGTTTAGACCATTAATATTTAAGGCTATAACTGATAGGTTTGTGTTGCTTCCTTTCACCTTATTATCCATTTGCGTTTTAGGTTTAGGTTTCTACTTCTGCAGTCATGCTTTTATTGATTTCTCTTTCTAGGTGCCTGGGGATGGTTACTCCTTTCATCTGTCCTTTGAATTGCTTCAAGTATTCTCTGAAGGGTTGGCTTTCCAGACATGTATTCTTTCATCTTGTTTATGTCATGGAAGATTTTTCTCTCTCCTTCAACTATAATCAACATTTTTGCTAGGTATAGTAACCTGGGTTGGCATCTGTAGTCCTTTAACACTGGGAATGCTTTGCTCCACATTCTTCTTGCTTTCATAGTTTACACTGAGAAGTCTGTTGTAATTCCGATAGGTTTCCCCTTATATGTAACTTGTTTTTCTTTTGTGGCTTTCAGAATTTTGTCTTTGTTTTGGGTATCTAGCATTTTAAGTATGCTATGGCATGAAGAGTTTCTTTTCTGATCTTGTCTGTTTGGAGTTCTATGTGCTTCTTGTATTTGTATTGGTTTGTCTTTTTTTAGTTTGGGGAAATTTTCATCTATTATTCTGTTGAAGATCTGATCAATACCATTCTCTTGGGATTCTTCTCCTTTCTCTATTCCTATGATATGGAGATTTGATCTTTTCATAGTGTCCCACAGTTCCTGGTTGTTCCACTTTTGTGTAGTTTTAAATTTTTCATAATCTTTACTTGAGGTTTTTAGTTGTTCTGTGTTATCTACCAGGTCTGATATTCTTTGTTCTGCTTCCTCCATTCTGCTTCTGAGGCTTTTTCCATTCCTTTCCTCTTGATTGGATGAGTGTTTGATTTCCTTTTTCATTTCCTCTTCTGATTTCTTTAGTATTTCGACTTCCTTTTGGAGTTTCTCAATCTCTTCTTGTAGCTCTTTGCTTTGCTGGTTGGTTTCCTTATCTTTTTCAACATGGGATCTTTTCAGTGTTTCCACTTCCTTCCAGAGTTTGTCATTCTCTCTCTCTAGGTCCTTCTTGAGTTTTTCCTTCTCTTTTTTTAGTTCTCTGGCCTGCTCCTTATAGTTTTTTATTTCTTTGAGTATGTTCATAATTGTACTTCTAATATCTGTGTCCTGGGCCATCCCCAGGGGGATCCTACTGTAGGAATCTTCCACAGGGTTGGTAGAGTTTGGTGTGGAATTATCCTGCATCTTTCCCATGTTGTCTCTTCTTTGTGTCCCTGGCATGTGGGTTTCTCTTTGCTTGTATTCCAATCTGAATCTCAAATGCCTCTTCACTGTGTTGAAGGCTTGCTTTGCTTGCCTCCTTCAGATACCTTTGTTGTTTGTTTGATTGATTTGTTTTTCTCCTTTTCTCCTTGCTTATGGAGTGTTGACTTGTCTAAGCTTTAGGCTTTCTATTGGAAGTCTAACTCACTCTTCCCTTTCTGTTCTGAAGGTTCTCCAAATAATCCACTTGGACACTCCGTTAGCAATCCCAGTTGGGGGGGGTGCTGTTTAGCCCACACCCCAGTACCTGCTAGGAGGATAACTCTGCCCCCACAGCCACACAAGCCAATGGAGCCAAAGACAATTGAATCACACCAAACAATATGCCTGGCTGAAGCACCCAGCTCCTACCTGTGCTTCAGGTGGTCTTGGGAAATCCCCGATCCCATTTGAAATTTTTACATCAATAGAAAAGCTCACTTTTAAAGTGTGCAGTCCCAAGACGGACCCCCATTTGCTATTCTGCTTATGACATCAAAACATCAGAGCCAGAAACATGGCTCAGCAGTTAAGAGCACTGGCTGCTCTTGCAGAGGACCTGGGTTCCATTCTCAGCACGCACATGGCAGATAACAAGCATCTGCAACTCCAGTTCCAAGTAATCCAGTGCTCTCTTCTGCCCTCTGCAGGCACTGCATACACCTGATACACTTACATACATGCAGACAAAACACTCATATGCAAAAAATTAAATGAATCCATAAAATAAAAAACTTTAAAAGACACACAAACATCTAAAGTCCTTCCTAGAAAATAAAAATCCCTTTTCCTTCTGAGGTTCACATTGCCAGTGAGGCTGATGGTCTGTGATAAAACATGTTTTCTTAACCTGAATGTGAAAAACTCTTTAATTTTCTTTTTTTTTTATTTTTCAGTTCTATTGAGGTCACTGAAGGGGAGGTACAGGAACTGCGTGAACCATGGGAAGTCACCTTTGTTGAGAAAGTGGGTGACAGCTCCCACTGCTACTCAGCATTCAAGCGTACACTTTCTCAGACCCATCATAGTCCACACATGGAAACACCCTATGAGGACAGGCATTTTAAATGTCATATAGCACTTGGGAGGCTAAGGCGGAAGGTTGGAAAGTTGAAGCCCAGCCTGGGTTAAAAGCAAAAATAAAAAGAGACAAGACAAAAGGAAATGATGCTAAATATAGTGTGGTCAGATATGGAATTCTCAAAAAATGAAAATGAAAAAAGAAGTGACCATGGCTGTATTCACCTGTGGACATCTCTAACATTGTCAGATGTGAAGGGCTTGCATTTGCCCAGAAGATAAGCACATGTGCAGCTGGAATTCAAGGTATGACATAAACATTTACATTGACACACCAACATGGAGGGGTTCCATCAGAGGTAGCAATGATTAGGACTTGAGCACCTCTAGTTCCAAGACTGTCCGGCCATCTCCACAGTCCATCCCTATGCTCCAAAAGCAGTTGGGCTTGAGGGTGAGCATGTAGCTCCCCTTAAATGACACATATGCTCTGTTACATGTTAAATAAACAGGACATTCATCTCTCCTCTTTACAGCACTAATTATCTAATGAAGAGCTAATTCCTTTCACCTTCTCTGACAGGTTTCCTATAGATTATTATTGGGAATCCCCAGTGATAATCTGAAGTTGTAAGAGGCTTTCCCTATGAATCTTACTTTGCTTCTACTGACAATCATTTCTTTCATATTTTTATAGAGTAGCAGAGGTTTTAATTCTTTGTATGTTTAATTTGTCCTATTTGTTATAATAATCTCCATACAGATAGTAGATGGATAAAAAAAAAACAAAATGAATGAATAAATAAATAATCTTGATCTTATTTGGATCATTGTATTCAGAATGTAGATCAGGGGGCTGAAGGGATGGCTCAGCAGTTAAACACTGGCTACTCTTCCAGAGGACCGGGGCTTGGTTCCTGGGACCAACATGGCAGTTAACATATCCATAACTCCAGGTTCTGGGGGAACCTTCTTCTGACCTCAGTGGGTACTGCATGACAGGAGTGCACTTACATACATTCAAGCACACACTCAAACACAAGAAATAATAATGACAAATAATAACAAAAGAAAAAGAAAAAGATATAGATCATTATATTATCTCTTTATGCACTGGTAATGTGCTCCTTGAAATTGTTCAGTCTGTTTAAATCTCCTTCACTGTTTCATTTTTTTCTTGCAAGACTTGTCATCTAATATTTTACATATGCATATGAAATACTTTCTATATATAAGATCATATGTGTTATCGTGGGTTTATAAATATATATAATGTATTGTACATGTATGTGTAGAGAAAGACACACAATCTCATACTTGTTTGATTGTTGTCTGTCTCTGTATTCATTAGCGTTCTCTTTACTGTAACAAAACTCCTGACAGAGGTTTGCTGGGCTCACAGTCAGAAGGGATATAATAAACACATCATGGCGGAGAAGTTGTGGCACGGGGAAAGCATGAGGCAGCTGGCCTCGTTGCATCTGCAATCAAGAAGCAGTGGGAGAGGAATGCTGGCAGCCAGCAATCTTCCTCCCCCTTTACCTTTGGGTCAATCCAGGATCCCAGCCCATAAGATGGTGCTTCCTACATACAGGGCAGGTCTCTCCTCTTTAGTGAGCCACATCTTCACAGACACACCCAGAAATTTGCTTTACTAAACTCCTAGGTATTAATCCAATCAAGTTTACAATAAAGATTACCCAGCACACCCTCTAGCCAATGAGCAAGAGGTGTGTTGCACTAATACGTTATGCCTGTCTTGTGAACAGAGGAGCAGAAGTACAACTGACCCATCTACTAATGATCATCAGACAAGAAGTAAGGAATGTCAAGAGGTGCATCATGAGTCCTGAATTCCTATAGGGTTCACAGTGGAGAGGGGAGTGGCTGAAATGATGAGGATCAACAGTGAGGAGTGGGGCATGAAGGATTTAGAATCATATAAGACATGTGCTGAGCTATTCACAACACCCAAAAGGTAGAAACAACTCAAAGAGCTATTGACCAATAAACACACTTTTTAAATGTGTGCAAGGGGCTAGGGAGACTATTTTAGCCTGTAACGTGCTTGCCTTGAGCTCAATCCTCAAAGCCCCATACAAAAACCCAGACTTTGTGGCATGCATTGTAACACCAGCACTGAAGAGGTGCAGACAGGTGCAGACCTATGCTCACTGGACAGCCAGCCTAGCATGCTTGATGGACTCCTGGCCAATGAGAAACCCTGTTACAAAAATAAGGAAGACAGAAACTGAGGAATGTCATCAGAGATCACACACACACACACACACACACACACACACACACACTCACTCACATATGGGCTATCCATATAATTGGAAATTGTTCAGTCATCAATATATGCCACCACATGGACAACTTGGAAATCAAATGCTAAATAAAAGAGACTGACCGAAAACTACATACCATAATATTCCGTTCATATGAAATTTCTAGAATAGGAGATCCGTTGAGACAGAAAGGCAATTAGAGGTAGCCCGGGGCAAAGGAGAAGAGCCTAGGAGATGAGGAGACTGTACGGTGGTTCACTTGGGCATGAAGAAAAAGTTGTGAAAATGGGTTAATGTGACTGTCGTGCAACATCATGAATACAAAATGTCACTGAGTCATCTGCTTTAAAACGGTGAAAACGGAAAGTTTGTTGTATTTATACTTCCACAAAAATATTTACCAGTAACTGGGAGTGAAGTAAGGAAGAGAAGGATGGAGAGAGGAAAGGGGGAGGGAGGGGCATTTAGGACAATACTTCAAACATGATAGAGACTGTTAAAATAACATTAATAATGTAAAAACTAAAGCCAGGCGACAGGGGTGGTTCAGCTGTTAACAGTGCTTGCTGCTCTTGCCCAGGACATAAGTTTCATTCCCCGCACCTGTATCAGGGAGCTTACACCTGTAACTCCAGTTCCAAGGGATCCAACGCCCTCTTCTAGCTTCTGTGGGTACTTGCACACAATACATACACACACTAATATATAAATAAAAATAAATATTTTAAAAAGTTAAGGCACTGAAAAGATGGCTTAGTGCTTAAGAGTGCTTCCTACTCTTCCAGAGGATCTGAGCTCTGTTCCCCACACCCGTGCCAGGCAGCTCACGATGACCTATGGAGACAGCTACAAAGGATCTGATATCTTCTCCTGGCTTCTTCAGGCACACACACACACACACACACACACACACGCACGAATAAAAATTTTTCAGTGTTTTTTTAATTTTTAATTTTTTATTTATGTGTATGATTTATTTTTGTATGTGTATGAGTGTACTGTCTGCATGTAGGTTTGTGCACCCATGTCATGCAATGCTGCAGAGGTCAGAAGAGGGTCTCGGATTCCCTGGAACTGGAGTTCTCCTGGAACTGGAGTTAAAGACAGTTCTCACCCGCCATGTGGGTGCTGGGGATCGAACCCGGGTTCTCTGCAAGAGCAGTCGGTGCTCTTAACCACTAGGCTATCTCTCCAGCCCCCAAATTTTTCAGTTTTAAACTAACTTCCCTCCCCGGCTACAGGCTACAGTGGCAGCCACGTGAAATGGCTTGATTTGGCCCCAGCTGCTTCTCCCTCCGGTTCTCTTTCCAACACTCCAACTCCACAAATGGCTGGTTATCTTCTCTTTATACCAGCAGGTACTGCTTCTCAAGCCCTACAGCTTTGGACTTCTTCAGTCTGAGCATTTCAGTGAACTTATTAAGGTTGCCAATACAGCACCCAGGAGGAGAACAGTAGTTGCAAGCTGTCATTCAGAGTCTCCAGCAGTTATTGATGATCTGAATCCTACAACCAGTGGAGAGGATTACGCACAATATGCTTCCATTCAACGCTCAAGCAAAAGATTCAGACTTGACCTAAACTGCTCTACCCAAAAAGTTAGAAATACCCAACATCTCACAACAATTTACCACTGAAGTATGGTATGTGACATTTCTTAAATATTTATTTGTCTAGCAGAACAAATTAGAAAGATAACCAGTTTATTCCTTCTAGTCTTTCTGTCTTTCTTACATTTAAAAAAATTATTTATTTATTTATTTTATGTGTATGAATGTACTGTCTGCATGTAGGATTGTGCACTCGTATCATGCAATGCCACGGAGGTCAGATGAGGGTGTCAGATTCCCCTGGAACTGGAGTTAAAGACGGTTCTCAGCCACCATGTGGGTACTGGGGATCGAACCTGGGTCCTCTGCAAGAGCTAAGCCATCTCTCCAGCCCGGCTTTCTGTCTTAAACTACTACCATGGATGGAAAACCATGCCTTAGGATAGAACATTGAATGGAAAATGGATTCATAATTATTTGATCTGTTATTGGCTTTACTTAGAAACTGAATATTAAAATATAAAATTAAAATATAATATATATTGAACTTGCAAATAGTGTTCAGATGCCTTGGGCTACAAGAAAGAGAAAAACAAACTACAAATTGCTTACACAATAAAGAATTTCTTACAACATAAAATGAGAAATTAGAAAGGTGGCTAAATGATTTATTTAACAGTTCAAAAATTCATTGAAGAAGTGGGCATGGCACACTCCTTTAATTGCAGCACTCAGGAGGCAGAGACAGCCAGATCTCTGTGAGATCGAGGCCAGCCTGGTCTACATACTGAGTTCCAGGCCAGTTGGAGCTTCAGGAAGACCCTGTCTCAAAACAACAAAAACAAACCACCAGCAAGCAAACAAAAACAAGTACAAGAAGGTTATAAGCTGTGTTTGAATTTAGCTAGAACAATAGGGCTTTAAAAACAGTATGGGGGCTGGAGAGATGGCTCAACAGTTAAGAGCGCCGACTGTTCCTGCAGAGGACCGGGGTTCGATTCCCAGCACCCACATGGCGGCTAAGAGCTGTCTTTAACTCCAGTTCCAGGGGAATCTGATGCCCTCTTCTGACCTCCGCAGCACTGCACGACATGGGTGCACCAACCTGCATACAGACAGTACATGCATACACATAAAAAATAATAAATTTAAAAAAATGGATGGGGCCAGGGCTGGTGACACACGCTTTAAATCTCAGCACTCAGGAGGCACAGGAAGGTGGATCTCTGTGAGTTAAAGGCCATCCTGGTCTACAGAGTGAGTTCCAGGCCATCTTAGCCAACAGGGAAACCCATTCTCAAAAAAGACCCCCCAAAAGGGGTTGGGGGCATGGAGATGGCTCAGCTAAAAGCACTAACTGCTCTTCCAGAGACCCAGGTTCAATTCCCAGCATCTAAATGGAGGCTAACAACTGTCAGTAGCTCCAGTTCCAGGGGATCTGGCGGGTTCTTCTGACCTCTGCAGGTATTGCATGGTGCACTTACATACATGCAAGCGATACACTCATACACATAAAATAAAAACAATAAAATATTTTAAAAAAAACCACAATGAGGGGCTAGAAAGATGGGTCAGCAGTTAAGAGCACTGATCTAACACCCTGTTTATGGGACTGAATGTGCCTGGAGCACAGATATGACATGCAGACAAAACACAAATAAAATTAAAAATAAATAAATATTTTTTTATTTTTGTCTTTTGGAGACAGGGTCTCTCTGTAGCTCCAGCTGTCCTGAAACTCGCTATGTAGACCAAGCTGATCTTGAACTCACAGAGATCCACCTGCCTCTGCCTCCCAAGTGCTGGGATTAAAGGCATTTGTCACCATGCCCCACCCTAAATAAACCATTTTTAAAATGCTATCTTTCTTTTTTTTTTTTTTTTTGGTCTTTTTGAGACAGGGTCTCCCTGTAGCTCCAGCTGTCCTGGAACTCATTCTATAGACCAGGCTGGCTTTGAACTCACAAATATCCACCTGCCTTTGCCTCCCAAGTGCTAGGATTAAAGGTGTGCGCTACCACGCCCGGCTTAAAATGCTATGTTTTCCTAATATGAGAGGGTTCCTTAGCCAGTGTTGATTCAATATTCATGATTTATCCTTCAAGTGAGAAAACATCTCCTGCATACAATTAATGCTTTTACACAATGGTTATGGAAAACTGTATTTTATAAGTAGTCTTATATCTAATCATTTTTGTTTTTAGACAAAAAAATTCTATTAACTCTTTTATTTTTCCATAGAGAAAGCCAGGCTATACCTGTAGTTGATATTGAAGATTAGTAGTTACCTTTACCACAATTAGTGCACATCAGGAGCACATTTTTAAATATCAACTTTTATAAGTCAATTCAATACATTTTAAGTAGCCTTTCAGAGCACACACTGCAGAGATAACACTCATCTCAAAATGTACTCAGAGTGGGATCTCGAATAGGCTTATTTGGAATTATTAACACACATTTTTTTCCTATGAAAAGCAAGCCTTGCTGAGGGTACTAGCCAAAGCCCCGGGGGACAGAGGCTCAAAGGCAACATGGCTTCATGTTAGAATGCTTGCTTAGTGAACATGAAGCTCCTAGTTCAACCCCCACCACCACAAAAAGCAAAAACCACCCTAAACTTCAGTACATTTGCTGATGGCATTTGCTGGTAGACGGTACTTTCTTCTTAGTCATGGCTCAGTTCTCCAGATGATCTTTTTAAAGTATTCCATCTTAAGAATACACTTTCAAGTATCAGATATACTTCACTGCAAGAAAATGCAGTTTCACATGAAATCAGCCAGTGGGTTCACTCAAAGGCATCTCTGGATGAGGTCTTCTTTTCTCCCACATCAAACCCAAATGATACCCAGTGATTTAACCTCTCCACGTTCCCATCTCTGAGCTTTAAAAATACAAACCCATAAGCTACCAACCATGCACATGTTGCCCTCTGGAACCAGTCTCCACAAAGAGCTCAATTTAAGCAGACAGAGAACAGCCAACACTCTCTTTTAGACACTGCTCCATACACTCTGGACTTGCAGCACAGCCGACTTTGCACATAAGGTTCACTCTTCTTTTTCCTGAAGCAGCCCGCTGGCACTTCTCTTTGGATTTAGGTTCTGATTCTTCTCTCTGCATGTGAATATTAATCTGTGAAGTCTTAAACTCTGAGCCAGCTCCAACTCTAGAAACTATTTGGGCACGCTGCCACATCCATAATCTTAAAGCCTCCACCTTCCCAGATGATACAAAAATCTATCTCTTGTTATTTAATTAACGTCAAACACAATGTCATGCAACAACGCTATTGGACAATTTCTACTTTTCCTGTATGTCTACTCTTCTAGATAATTGCTCCTAAGTATAATGAATAAAACTGCTGAATAAATCATAGGAAACTGTGCAGGCAATGATTAAAGGGGTTGACTGCCTACCATAATACTGGAACAAGATCTGAGAGAAAATATGAATGAATATGGATTATAGCTCAGGAAATGCTAGTAAATACATCTTAAATATCTAACGCTGGTTTTCTAAAAAAAATAATCAACCTTAATCTACACATAATAATATACCAGGTCTCTATTTTGTAAAATGCTTAAATAATCTAGGTAATTATCAAATAATCTAGGTAATTGATGAATAAATATTTATTAAACCAGTGAATGAAAAATAGAAAGAAACCAAACAGTATACTACCTGACTGCAAGAAAAATTCTTGGCTGGATTAAGACTCCCATATATAAACCATGCAAATGGCAATGACAGTCCTTGGTACCAAAGACCAAAAACCCAAGTCTATTTGAGGGAAACTGAAATCACAGTAATTGGGCAGCAGGAGGTAAGGACAGGAGAGACAACACAGGGAAAATAATCAGAGGGTAAATATCTAGAAGCCTCTGTGTTTTCTCTAGGTTGGTATGGTGCTGATGTGTTGCTAGGTAATGAGTCAGGTTTTAGAAGCCCACCCCATGTGATGAAGAACCATTAAAAGGTGGGGCCTACAGGGAGGTGATTATGAGCCTGGGGTTACTACTAACAAGAGATTAATGGGATTCTTGATCATTCTTGCCAAATCTAGTTATTTATAGAAGATCAAGACAGGTCTCTATCTCCCTGCCTTGGTGTGAGATCTCTTTTGCATACGCTCCTGGCTTCGTGATGACACTTCCCAGGAAGCTCTCACCAGAGGCCAAATCAATGGGGCTGCCCAAGAGTGATTATTTCTAAGTACCTAGCCTTGATACCTTATCAGATACCCAGCTACAGTACTTTGTTATAGTAACAAAAAGAACATTAAGACACTATGCTGGGAACACACTAAATCTTCCCACCTTGCAAACTAGCAGGCTGCTCTCATAACGCACTCCCACCTCCCTGTCCCCCCCATAAGGCTTGAGAGAATTCCAGAGGAGCAAATCTTCCTCTAGCCCATCAGATTAACTTTCCTATGAGCTTGTAGCACAGACCCGCAAAACTCAGTTCTGTCTCTGCTGATTAGTGGTACGAACGACATGTAAACCAAGGAGCTGCGGGGAGCCATTTCCAACCCTGCCCAAGTAAAAGCAATCTGCAGAAAAGGGAAATGGACAGAGGGAGGAGAGGCACAGAGAGCAGAGCTGGGCATCAAGGACTGCCTCTGCTCCTAGCTCCACCTCTTCAAAGCCTGGTCACCCTCACTTTCTGGGGATGACTCAATATTAATGCTGTCTGGGTACTAAAAAGGCAGGGTAGAACAGAGCTCTAAATGGAGAGGGAATGGATGGTAATAGTTCAGACCTCTTTCAAGGGCTGTGTGTGCCACTGAAGGGTTTAAGCAGAGTGACCCATGATGGGGTAATCATCTTTACAAACAGCACCCTGGCTAGAGTGGAGAATGGGCTGGAATGGAGCAAGATTGCAATTAGGAGCTTTTGTGATAATGCAACAGGCTGCAGTCCTGGGGACACGACAAATGCTAAGGTACAGCGTCGGCTGCTGGCATAATGGAAAGCAAATGAGCTATTCCTCTTCAAAAGAGCATATTTTGTGTGACGTCTCTAAACATTACTGGAAAATTCATTCCCCCAGCATCAAAGAGCTGGTCCAAAATCTTCACGGTTGTGTAATTAAATCATTAAGACTAAACTGGAGATTAAGCCACCAGTTTAGTTTCCAGTATCAGCAAAGCCCTATTTCAGAAGAGCCTTGGAGGACACCTCTACTAGCCAGGTTCCAACACTTTGTCCTGGATTGTGGGGAACCTTTCCTGAACTTCAGGAAATAAATTCCAACAAGTCAGTCCATAAAGTAGCAAACAGTGTAGACAAGTAGACGCTTGGCCAGTGTCACAAAACCTTTCCACACTTTAACTTAGCCAAAAGGTCAAGAAGCAATGATACAGTACCCTTCTAAATCCTTTAAGATTTGGGGCTGTCCACACTTCCAAGTATGACTGACTATGAGCTAAGGAAAGAGGGATACAGAGCGAGATAGATCTCTTAAGTGGACCAGCAAGTCTCTACATGAAGAAACAGCATAGTTTTATATAGCTCTTCAGGCACATAGCTGACACGTCCCCGGAAATACATTTAAAACTGACTTTCGTTCTGAGGGGACGGCTCAGCATGTCACCTGAGTTCAAGTTCCAGGACCCACATGGCGGAAAGAGAACTGATTCTCACAAGTCATTCTTTGACCTCCATATGTGTGTACTATGTTGTGTTCTCTCTCTCTCTCTCTCTCTCTCTCTCTCTCTCTCTCTCTCTCTCTCTCAAATAAATAAATATTTTTAAGGTTAAAACTGACTTTCAACCCAATACAGAAACCACAAAACAAATACCTTTTAAAATTACTTCTTAACTAATTTAAGATTATTATTTTTTAACTAATAATATTGACAATTCAAATGTTTCCCAAGATCTGTTTTTATTTTTTTCCTAAATCTGAAATGGTTAGAAATGTTATACCTCCTAATACTTCTCTATGTATAACAAACTCGAATATCCCCTAATTATGTTTGATTGACTCTGTCTCAAAATTCAGGGCTTGAGGAGAAAGAAGATTTAGAAAAAAAGATAATTGGAGCCAGGCATCATGGTACAATATTCAGGAGGCTAAGGTAGGAGGATGGTGAGTTAGAGACCACCCTGGGCTAAATAGTGAAACCATGCTCCAAACAAAGAGAAAAGGAATTGACATATTCCCTATTAGTTCTGTTCCTCTAGATTAATATACCAGTGTTCTACTAGTTTCCAAATTCTATAGGTAGGTATTTTTTTTTTATTTTGTATGTGTATGAATGTACTGTATGCATGCAGGTTTGTGCATCCATGTCGTGCACTGCTGCAGAGGTCAGAAGAGGGTGTCGGATTCCCCTGGAACTGGAGTTAAAGACGGTTCTCAGCCGCCATGTGGGTGCTGGGGATTGAACCCGGGTCCTCTGCAAGAGCAGTCGGCGCTCTTAACCGCTAGGCCATCTCTCCAGCCCCTAGGTATGTATTTTTTAAAAACATAAATGTACAGACAAATTCATCCTTAAGATTTCTTGTGTCTCAAATGTCCCAATTAAAGGTCATGGGGACCCACCCAAGCCAGAACAAACACTCAGTGATTGAAAGGGTACACTCATAATTCTATCCCACACAGCAATCCTTGTGTGACCCAACCCTGATTCTAAAAAGAATACTCATACACTTTACAGCCTCATACACACCAGGGAAAATTACATTCCAGAAAACAGGCCAAACTATTGACAAAGAAATCAGTCAGGGATTATCACCTCTAGTAAAACTGACTTCCTTTGCAAATTGTCTATGTTCATTTTCTTAAGATATATTTTATTTTAAGTATATATGGGGGAAGGGTATGTGTATATGTTAGTCCAGAAAGGGGTGTCATATTCCCTGGAGCTGGAGTTATAGGCAGTTGTGAGCAACCCAACATGAATTCTAGGAACTGAACTCGAGTCCTCTGCAAGAGCAGTGTTCTTAACCACTGAGCCATACCCCTAAACCCAAACTGTCTATATTCAAATGAAAATGAACACCACAATTTTAAGAAAAGGGCATCAGGACATCCATGCAGGAGATTCAGTTTTTCCAGCCTTTGTATTGTACTGGGGTAATTCAAGCAAATTTTAACTACTTAACCTTAGTTTTGCTCACTATGTATCATTTTCTGAGAATATGGCTTGAGGCTGATTCATCTAAAGCCCTTTTTATCCCCAGAAAGATTCTAAAAAGTTACCCTAAACAAATTCTGGCTTCTATGCTAACTTTGAAGAACTGTGCCCTCTCCTTCATCTCTCTTACACATTAAATTTGTGCTTGAGCTTTTTGACTCTGGTAGGAACCAGAACTAAATGTAGAAAACAGACCGAAGATTCCTATTCTCTGGTTCAAGGAGTAAGGCTTTAGGCAACAAGCAAAAACTACTGTGATAATAAGGTAACTCACACAGCAAACACTAACCAGAATACAGATGTATACTCGTCCAAATTTGGGGCAGTTGTGAGGGACTTCATGTGGTGAAGTGTTGCTATACAGCAACCCTACTCACACCATTCAACTTTTATGGATATCAAATGAAAGCAAATGGTCCTGCCACAGTGGCTATGAGATCCTAGAAATCACCTCTCACAGAGAAGCAGACATTTTTATTTTGTTTTGCCATATGCTTTTTTTTTTTTTTTTGGACTTTTCAAGACAGGGGGTCTCTGGTAGCCCCAGCTGCGCTCTGTAGACCAGGCTGGCCTTGAACTCACAAAGATCCTCCTGCCTCTGCTTCCCAAGTGCTAGGATTAAAGGTGTACTGCCATATGCTTTCTTTAAAAAAAAAAAAAAAAAAAAGGAATGTGTGACAGTGGACTCAAATTTGCAGCTGTGTGGTAATAACAAAAGTGAGTTTAGATATCCACAATCAATCCGCATGAGGAGCAGAAGAACACAGGGTTTATTTTTGCCTGTGACAGACACTGTTCTTTCCATACTCAAGCTCCACACTCCTCTTTGTCTTTATAGGCATATGGAAACTACATACTTAATTCAGAATATTCCCCAGCATCCTGTACACATCCATTCCCATGACTAAATTCAACTAATGTAAAGTAACTCTGAGTTCACAAGTGAGTTTCTTTGAACATGATTTCAGAGCGTGGTTCAGCTAACAGATAATCTTTACCCCTTGCCCTTTCCTATTATCCAAATGAATGTTTAAGGGCTAGAAGTATAGTGATCAACTATCTGATAAACACAAGTATCCCTCAGAAATGGAAGCTGGTCATTTTCCTCATAACACATTGCTTAATAATTACCAATATGCCAATTAATGGTGATGGGAAATGGGAAATATCCTGGGAATTGAAAGGGCAAAGAGTTATCATGCCAGTGGTGGAGTGCTGACCCAAAGATGTCCACATGTAAGGAAATGAATTCTTACCTTGTTTAAAGCATTATTATTTAGATTTCATGTAACACCCACACAGATATATACATGTCACACACACACACACACACACACACACACACACACTCACATGCATACACACTAGACATACACAAAATCAATACTTAATGGTAGTCAGTCTCCAAAAGAGCACACACCGACAAGTAAATGAGATAGCTATGACCTTGCTGTTTGTGTCATTCTGTAGCCTTCTTTTACACTAATTCGGTCTAGAACCTAGTCTATATTTTAAGCCGTAGTTCTCAACTCCTACATGGGGTCATGTAACTGAATGCAGACATTGTGAAAATGTTGGCAACAGCAAAACTTTCTGAATGAGAAACGACCAAAAATTAACTCAAAATCAAACAGGGAATGAATCTGAGATGCTTCTGGCGAAGCTCAGCCACGTCACATCACATTGCATAACTCCACTGCAGTCTTCCCTCTGAACACACAACATGCACACTTCCCACTGCCCACACCCTCAAATTACACTCTACCAATTAACATCAACCTTTTGGACACACCTCTGCTCAGTCCAGACTATTGGTTGTTATGAGTTCCAGTGTTTTTACTATACACATAGAGGTTTCTGGTTGTATAGAAACATAATGGCTCAATGGAAAACAAAGACTTTCAATATTTTCCTACCATCATTCCTCAGAATATAAATATTAAATTAATATATCTTTGGCTTACATTGGGTTAACGTTGTGTTAGAACATTTGATTTTTAAAATTCTGATTTAGGGATGCAAGACATATATGGTAGAGTGCAGGGACTCAGGTGGGGTGGGGGACATGGAAAGGGAAGTGACTCTAAATTCGATTGAAAAATGATGTATGATTTATGGAAAAAGTTTAATAACAAAAAATAAATAAATAAATAAATAAATAAATAAACAAAATTCTGATTTAGGGGCAATGGAAATTGTGTTCTGGGACATAAAAGTCACTTAAAAGATGGTTCCACAGGCAAAAGCACCACCAAGCCTTGCACCCTGAGTTTGGTTCCTGGAACCCATGTGGTAGAAGGAGAGGATGGAATTTGCAAATTGTCCTGTGACCTCCACATGTGAGCTATGTTGTGCACATGGACACACTCAGAATAAACAGGAGTAATATTTTTTTATTTTGTTTGAGTTGCCGACCTGTGTTTTACAAAAAGAAAATAATCCAAAGACTTTTGCCTTGGGATTAAGACAGAATTCCTAACAATGTCTGAAATGGCCATCAGCAAACTTCTACCATTGTGTATATTCATGAGAAGAGATCTCAGTATTGACAATTATAAAATCGAGATATAAATTCTGAAAAATACTGAAGATGTTCTATATCCTGCAGTATCAAATATTCAGCCAAGGTTTAATTCCTTATATAAAAATATATAAGCAGCTGGGCGTGGTGGCACATGCATTTAATCCTAGCACTTGGGAGGCAGGCACAGGCCTTTGTGATCTTTGTGAATTCAAGGCCAGCCTGGTCTACAGAGTGAGTTCCAGGACAGCTGGTCTCTACAGGGAGATCCTGTTTCAAAAACATAAATATATATATATATATATATATATATATATATATATATATTTCCACCTGAGGTTGTTGTTATTTATCTTGTGATATAAAGATGTTTACAGTAATGACAGCTAATTGGATGTTCTGTTCTGTCACAAAAACGAGAAAAAGTAACACAGACTAATGAAAATGTACAGTGAATACAAAGATACATTTAACTACTTAATGAAATAACCAACAGACTAGATTTAAAAAGAAAATAAAACACAATTTCCAGTTGATGGAGAGTATGGAGAGGACTCTTGGCCTAAAATTTCATAGTAACTCCAGCATCACAGTTTTCCTTAACTGATTGTCCTGAACGTTGTGAACATGAATTTGATACTATTGTACTATGTGCCTGTTGTTTCTCTCTATATACTGTTTACACTCATTCAAAACCTAAAGTAAAGTTTTGGTACATAAAATAGTATAAAATACTTTTAATTATCTCATGTTTTCTGTAAGGTTTACCTGGGAACTTATAAAGCCACAATAAGCACACAGGTAATATTAATTTATTATATTTTCTTATTGTGTAANATATATATATATATATATATATATATATAGTGGAATTTTACTCCACACTTAAGAAAAATGAAATTTGCAGGAAACTATATGGAGCTGGAAAGCATTATATTAAATGTGGCAACTCAGATACAAACAAAAACTACACATTTTATCTTATGTGGATCTTATCTTGTGATTTTTTTTGTTTTTGTTTCCTAATTTTGTTTTCTGTTGTTGTTTTTTTGTCTCCCTGTAGCCTCAACTGGCTTGGAACTCACTGTGTAGACCAGGTTGGCCTTGAACTTGTAGAGATCCACCTGAATCTGCCTCCGAAGTGCTGGGATTAAAGGCATGCACCACCACGCCCAGCTGGTAGATCCTATTTGCAATGAATACATGTATATCTATATATAGTTAAAAATGAAGGTAAAGCCTTAAAAACTAGAAAGGAGATGGTAAAAACAAGTTGATTAGGAAAGACAAGAGAGCACAAGGACACAGAACATGAAAGCGGAAAAGAAACGGAATGGAATAGGATAAATGGGCTACAAGGGATCAGGAAATGAGAATCAACTAAAATAAATTTTGCCTGAAAATGCTGTGATACCTAATACCTTATATGCTAATTAAAGAAATAAAAATAGCAGCTGGAGAGATGGCTCAGTGGATAAGAGGACCAGCTGCTCTTGCAAAAGACCTGGATTCAGTTCCCAGCACCCACATGGCAGCTAACAACCATCCTTAACTCCAGTTCCTGGAGATCCAACACCCTCTTCTGACTTCCTTGGGCATTGCCTGATGCAGGTACACTTACATACATGTAGGCAATACACTAATATATATAAAATAAATATAATAAATAAAATACTTTAAAGAGAAATAAAAATAAAAGCTGTGTGGTAACAACAAAGGTGGTAATAATCCCAGGACTGGAGAGGCGGAGACCGGTGGATCTCTGCAGCCTCTGTACAGCCAGCCTTGCCTACACAGTGAGCTCCAGGTCAAATGAGACCCTGTCTCATGAAAACAAGGTGAATGGCTCCTGAAGAATGACACCCAAGGTTCACCACGGCTTTCACACACATGCAAACACATCTGGCACACCTGCACACACACACACACACACACACATATACATTCACATGTACATACTCATATACATACATATACACTCATGAAGAATTGCTTTTGAAAGAATTTTCTTAATTATTTATAACTAGTGAATGATTTGTATACCTAGTCTATATATGTACATACCCAGAGTTGTCTAAAAATTGCTCAGGTGGAAATGGGTCACAAGTGGTAAAAGTTTTAAGAAACCCTGGTGTACATGACTAATAGAACACAACAGAAGTGACAGTGTGGCCTTTACAACTGGGTCTCAGAGGGTCTACAGCTTCTGTCATGGCTCCATGGCTTACTCCACTTGGGTTACCAAGGGTGGGGGACACCAAGGGTGGGGTACACAGAACAGCTCCCCCAGACCACACTCCTGACCTCTCTCTGTGTGGAGGCTCGGAGGCCCCGAGTGATCTAATCCCCCACATTAAGGACAAGATGAACTAATTCTAACTCACAAATCCAAATAGGTTGATTGCAAAATCCATGCAAGAAAAGAAACAATTTTCAAAGAAGGTAAGAATTTCCAGGGAAGGAAATTTAAATCTCAATTTCATGTTAAGGGCTGTGGCTTGGATGTTGAATATCCAGAACGACTTGGGCCACAGGGTAGTAGTACTGGGAAGACCTTTAGGTGGGGCTCCACGAGAAATCTTTAGCATGAAAGGTACTGTGGACCCCACCAGTCCCCTCAGTCTGTTTCCTAGCTCATGAACTGAGCAATTTTTCCCATCACACACACTCTCAATACTATGAGCCACACTCATTAGAAGCCTGGGACTATGATCCACCCAGTCTTGGACCTCCAGAAAGAACTGTGGTGGTTTGAATGAAATGTGTCCCCCCTCCCACAGGCTCAGGCATTTGGACACCTGGTCAGTTGGTGTTGCTGTTTGGGGAAGGTCATGGAACCTTTAGAAGACATGGCCTAGCTGGAGGAAGTGCATCACTGGGGGTGGTCTTCAAGAGCTCATAGCCTGGTCCCCACTTTTAGTTGCTTTCTCTGCTTCCTGTGAGTGACTGAAGATGTGAGCCTTCAACTTCCAGCTCTGGGCACCTCTCCTCCATTGGCCAATAAACCCTTCCTTCCATAAGTTGCCTTGGTTGTGGTATTTCTTCACAGAAACAGAAAAGTAACCAATTCAAAAACCATGATCCCAAATGAACCTTTTCTCTTTATAAATCAATTTCTTGAGGTATTTTGTTATAGTAACAGAGAACTAACACATTAAGTCATATTTGGTTTATTTTTGTTTTATACATTCAATTTTTACTTCTAGATTGAAATGAAAAAAAATTCATTTCCAAATAGTTCCTCTTCTGTTGGTATTTGCAAGCTCTTCCTTTTAAAATTAAAGGTGAACAGGATATGGCAGCATGTCCCTGTAATTCCAGCACTTAAGAGGCAGAGGCAGGAGGATCACTGAGAGTTGGAAGCAGCCTGCTCTACACAGTGGTTTTCTGAATAGAGTTCTCAAAAGAAGAAAAAAAGGCTCAGAAATATCTTTAGAAGTGTTCAACATTGCATACCTTTAATCCTAGCACTTGGGAGGCAGAGGCAGGCAGATCTTTGTGAGTTCAAGGCCAGGCTGGTCTACAGAATGAGTTCCAGGACAGCTGGGGCTACAAGGAGACCCTATCTCAAAAAGACCAAAAAAAAAAGAAGTGTTCAACATCATTATCCATCAAGGAAATGTAAATCAAAGCTACTTTGAAGAGTTCATCAAGAAAACAGCTGACAACAAATGCTGGCAAGGATCCAGAGAAAGGGGAGCCCTGATTCACTGCTGGTGGGACTGCGAACTGCTGCAGCCACTATGGAAACCAGTGTGGAGAACTCTCAAAATGCTAACAGTAGATCTACCATATGACCCAGCTGTACCACTCCTTGGCATAGACCCAGAGGACTTCACATCCTACTACAGAGATACTTGTTCATTGATGTTCTATTTACAACACCTAGGGAATAGAAATGTCCTAGAGGCTCTTCAACTGATAAATGGATAATGAAAATGTGGTACATATGAAATTCTCATCAGCTGTATGGAAAAATAAAATCATGAAATTTGTGGGTAGAACTGGAAAATATACTGAGTAAAGAAGGACAGGAGAGGGAAGGTAATACAGGAAAGGAAGGGGAAATAAATAACACTAAGGATGTCCATAGGAAAATACACAAACACACACACACACACACACACACACATATATATGCATATATACATAAGGTTTAAAATAGAGTTGTGCTGTACGGAGTGATAATGTTCCCTCCAAGAGCCAAAGACTAACAAAAACCCCAGTGCCAAACATGAAAAACCTCCCTCTGAATTGTTGGTCAGGGGATTATTCTGAGACACTCCCAAATAATATAGGCTATTTCCACTGCCTTTGGTTGTCTCCCAGAACTTGAAAATAAAACCATATTGCTGAAGACACTACATACTTCACATACAGGACTTAAATGGAGCTGGAACTGGCCTGGAAGCCTCCTCCTGAGGAGCAGATCTCACAGTATCAGAAGGCTGTGAAAGTTGTCAAGGAAGAAAACCAATCAATAGTACAACCCAGCCATAGGCCTGGGAGGCCAACAATGAAGGGCCCAGCACAGTATCCGCAGTGATGCAATCATTGTTACAGTATCATCTAGTAATATCTAGTTGGTGGCAACCAACTGCTGTCTAATTGGGGCTGGAGAGGCAGAGACACTAAAGAAGAATTGACTACTGGCACTTTCCTAAGTCAATACAGTTCCCGACTACAGTCTAAATACTTATTTTATACCCACAGACAAGTGAAGCTCCTGTCCTTCATCAAAGAAGCTTCTTTTTACAGCAGATGGAGGTTAATAAAAGATCCACAACTAATCAAAATGCATAGGACAAGTGACCATGGAGTGCCCAGCTCAAATCAGTACATCTACAATGCAACTGCTATAGCTAAAGCTCAGGGAGCATTGCAGAAGAGAAGGCAGAAAGACTGTAGAGCCAGCAGACTAGGATGCCTGCTGCTAGATATGGTCCTAGATAGGATAGAGATGCTGTACCCATGAAATCTCAACAGTGTGGTTTGCTAAACAGCACCTGCAGAATGACAACACCAGTCAGCCGGCCAGTGGGATGAGGGAAGTTTACATGGCCCCACCCTTAAATAAGAGCTACAGGCAGGCAATGGATGAAGAGGAAGAATCAATTTTCTCAAAGATAAGTTCCCTGATAGGTTATCTAATCCCAAATGGTCAGCCCTAAACACATGTACGCAGGCAATGCTAAGTGGGAAAGAGAGAGAGAGGAAGAGAGAGAGAGAGAGAGAGAGAGAGAGAGAGAGAGAGAGAGAGAGAGAAAAGAGGAAGTATAGAAGAGGTAATGAACTATATCACACATTAATCAAAGCCCAGCAACCTGTGAGTCACTACTGACGCCTCCATTCTCCCACACTGCACACACTCGCTTCTCCTGAGCAGCCTCCGCTCTGCATCATTCCTCAACACTTTAGTTTCACTAGAACCTGTTAAATAGTACCCTGAGCACTTGCTGGTACCACAGCCCTCCCCACTCCTCTCCCCTTCCCAGCCCTGACCTTCCCAATGTGGAGCTCCAACACCTGCGTTCTCGTGAGAAAATAGTTCCAAATGGTTGTACCTTTTTTTTTTTTTTTTTTTTGGTCTTTTCGAAACAGGGTCTCCCTGTAGCCCTAGCTGTCCTAGAACTCACTCTGTAGACCAGGCTGGCCTTGAACTCACAAAGATCTGCCTGCCTCTGACTCCCAAGTGCTAGGATTAAATGTGTGCACCACAACACCTGGCTTGTACCTTTTTTTTATGTGTATGAATGTACTGTCTGCATGTAGGTTGGTGCACCTGTGTCATGCAAAGCCATGGAGGTTAGAAGAGGGTGTCGGATTCCCCTGGAGCTGGAGTTAAAGACGGTTCTCAGCCGCCATGTGGGTGCTGGGAATCGAACCCAGGTTGTACCTTTTAAGAAGTGTGTGAAGTTGCATCTCTAAGTCCATATGAAGAATCCTCTCAAAATCCTTGAGCAAAATTAGCCTTTTAGTACTGGCTTTCTGAGAGCCCTCCACACAACCTAGCACGTAAAGTCCCCCAAAGCTGGAGAACACAGGACTGAGGGGCAAATTGAACAGTGGACCAGGGGAGCCCTTCCGGGCTCAAGTCCTTTTACTTGCCAGCTCCATTTCCTATACCACCTACCTCCAGTCCAAGCCATGCTTCCCACCCCCCAATATCTTATTTTGCTGGGCTGGCTTCAGATAAAATAGCTCAGTAAAGCAATGAATCATAGGCAGAGTTACAAGACATATCTGTGGCAGTTTAAAAACATATCTACAAATTCTCTGACACCCTTTTCCTGAGAGAAAGCCTAACTCCTCACCATTTCAATATGGGCTAGCCTTGGTGACTCACTTCTAACAAGCAGAATGTGTCACCAGAACCAATACTGACCCAGAGACAAGACTAGGAAATTAGCGATCACCTTCATTTCTGATTCCTATCTCTCCTCCCAGAGAATGAACCAATTTGGTCTAAATGCTGTATCATGCAGGGCCCACACACTTGCTTTTCTTGTTCAGCAGACTGGAGATATAAAAGCATAGCTAATAAAAAATGCATGAAATCTTAACCTAAGAGTCAAAACACAAAATGAATGCACTCTTCTGCCATAAAAACAAGTATTTGTACTGGTCATAAATTAAAGGACTCTTTTTCCCCATACTCTTCCCTGGATGAAAGACATGTGACTCTCATTCAACAGCACCCTAATAAAAGCATTCCTAGTGACAGCACTATCAATCCAACACACATTTCCTGAAGTTTTTTTTCTTCCAGATTTAGGAATCTTTAAGATAGATCAAAAGACACAATTAACAGGAAATTTCATTTTCTTTGCAGATCACAAAGCAGCCAATTGAAGGAGAGCAGAGAGAACAAGATGTGTACAGAACTTTAGAGAGCTCTAGGGTCCAAATGTTCCAGGTAAAGCACACCCAGATAGACTTCGCTATAGTAAGATTTTAATGGATGCCTGGCAAGCAATTTCATCCTGTGCCCTCACTCCTCACTCTCAAAGAAGTAATGGTTTTTCCATAGTCCTTAAAAAAAAAATAAAATATTTAAAATCTGAGATAAAAGCTGATAATTGTCTGAGGAGAAAGCAGAGTCAACAGCCATTCTTCAAGGCACACAGCAAGGACCTGAAAGCATCGGTATGTAATTTTGGACTATATAACACTCTCTGAGCCTACAGTAGACTGAATTCTTATAGCCTGGACACTTTTATTGCACTCTTCCCTTGCCTAGTAGTTCCAGCTGCCACTCTACATACATAATAAAAGAATTCTGACAGAATTCTCAGAAGGAATTAAATTTCTATATTTTACCTGCCATGTCTACCTAAAGGCCAAAAAAAAAAAGGAAATTTTACATGTTTTCTAATTGGAAACCTAAAAAAGACTTGAAATTTTGGCTCTTAGACCAGGTGGGGGGGAAACATAATTCAGTCAATGATAGAATTATGTTGCAATCTCCTAGCCCTTAGCATAGCCAAGACTCTATCTACAGGGTCATAGGAAATGAGGACTGGAGGGAGGTAAGGAAGGAACGGGGTGTCAGATGTTGCAGCTTACTGTACTCCTCTTCAAACAGTGCTAAGCCTCCCTCCAAGAAGAAAAAATGTGTAGTAAAACTAACAACTGTCTCTGTACCCTTTTTACTTCCATTATAATCATGTGACTATCACACTGGTCCTATGAGATATGACAAAGATTGCCTTTGTTTTGGCAATGAAAATTTCCAACAATTGTTGGAAAGAAATATCCCTAAAGCCAGAGCCTCCAGATCGACGCCTGGGTCTGTGATAGAGTCATGTAAGACTGGATGCAGCGCCAGGGCCCAAGGCAGCGCCAGAGACAGTGCAACAGGAGGGAGCCCCCAGCCTGGTACAGAGCTGCCCTGGCCAAGAGGCTGGAGGCCTGTCAAAGCTAACATGACCTGAGACACTACAGTTAGCCATAAGTTACAGAGTACCGGGATAGACTTTTAAATGACAGAGAAAGCGATAAAACGTGTTGTGAACAAAGACATAAATTTTAAGAAGTGGGTGAATATATTTGCAACATATGTGATAGACAACGCAAGGAGCATTTAGTAAGCTTTGGCAAATGAACAACAGAAAGGTAAACTCTCAGGGTGTGGCATGCTTACCTGTAACCACAGCACTAAGGAGCTGAAAGGACAGTGAGTTCCAGGCCAGTCTAGGCTACCATAACAAGACCCTGTCTTAAGGACTGTAAATAATATTAATAGTATTAACAGTTACTATATATGTAATTGGTTACAGGACACAGTATATAGAAGAAATTACCATTAACCATGAAAACATGCTCAGTTGTGCTTAATGCTTAAAGACATGGAGATTTAGCCGGGCGTGGTGGCGCATGCCTTTAATCCTAGCACTTGGGAGGCAGAACCAGGTGGATCTTTGTAAGTTCAAGACCAACCTGGTCCACACAGCGAGTCCCAGGACAGCTGGAGCTACAAGGTGACTCTGTCTCAAAAAGACCAAAAAATATAAAAAAAAAAAAAAAAGAAAGAAAAGAAATGGAGATTTAAAGAAGAATATTCTATTATTGTCTGTATTTAAAAGGCTGACATCATCTACAGTTGGCTAGAGCATAGTCCTGGCTGGCCTAGAACTTACTATATAGATCAAGCCTGCCTGAAACTCACAGAGATCCATCTGTTTCTGCCTCCAGAGTGCTGGGATTAAAGGCATGCACCATCACATCCCACTTCTATCAAAGACTTAAAGACTCTACTTGTATTTCACAAGTCTGTGACTTGAATTCATGGAGTACTGACACACTGCATGAACGTTCACAGGTGTGCACAAATGGATGTCTGCTATGTATTTTTTTAATATTTTTTATTTATTTTTTTATGTGTATGAGTGTACTATCTGCATGTAGGTTGGTGCACCCGTGTCATGCAATGCTGTGGAGGTCAGAAGAGGGCGTCGGATTCCCCTGGAACTGGAGTTAAGATGGTCCTTAGCCACCACGTGGGTGCTGGGAATTGAACCCAGGTCCCCTGCAAGAGCAGTTGGCAGTCTTAGCCTCTGAGCCATCTCTCCAGCCCCTGCTGTGGTATTTTCGATAATGCCAAAAACTTAAACAGCCATCCATAAGGAACTTGTTTTGGATACAGTCATATTTTTATGTTAAAAATCATACAGGAGACTGGAGAGATGGCTCAGCTGTTAAGAGTGTGCAACTGCTCTTGCAGAGGACCTGAATTTGGTTCCCAGAATCCACATCAGGTGGCTCACAGCCACCTGTAACTCCAGCTCCCAGGGAGTCTAATTCCTTATTTTGGGCTCCATGGGTACTTGCACTCATGTGCACAAACTCACACACAGGTGCACACATACATACATAATTTAGAAATAATAAAACTTGCTGGGCATGGTGGTACATACCTTTCATTCCAGCACTCAGGAGGCAGAGGCAAGCAGGTCTCTGTGAGTTCAAGATCAGCCTGGTCTACATAGCAAGTTTCAGGGAAGCTGGGGCTATAGGGAGACCTTGTATCAAAAAGACAAAAAATAAAATAAGAGCTGGGCATGGTGGCTCACGCCTTTAATCCTAGCACTCGGGAGGCAGAGGCAGGCAGAACTTTGTGAGTTCAAGGCCAGCCTGGTCTACAGAGTGAGTTCCAGGACAGCTGGGGCTACAGGGAGACCCTGTCTCGAAAAGACTAAATAAATAAATAAATAAATAAATAAATAAATAAATAAATAAATAAATATAATAGAAATGAACATTTTAAAATAATACAATGGTTGGGGCTGGAGAGATGGCCTAGCAGTTAAGAGCACCGACCGCTCTTACAGAGGACCCAGGTTCGATCCCCAGCACCCACATGGCGGCCGAGAACCGTCTGAAACTCCAATTCTAGGAGAACTCCAGTTCCGGAGGAATCCGACACCCTCTTCTGACCTCCGCGGCATTGCACAACACAGGTGCACAAACCTGCATGCAGACAGTACATTCATACACATACAGAAATAAATAAAATTAAAATAAAAAAATAATAATACAATGGTTAAAAATCACGATGCAGGTATGTTACCACATGAAGATTTGTGCATCTTTATGTTTGAAAGTCTCCTATAAGATAAAGATACACTTGATAAATGCAGATGTGTGAATACTAAATGAAGAAAACAAAATCAATTAGCCAAACATAGTTTAAAACATGTAGCTCTTCATTTTTAAGATACAGTATAATTGCCTGTGTATGGAGTAAGGCAAACTGAAGCCACATTGTCAACCATGAGAATTTAAAAAGCATGAAATGACAATCAGGGGCAGGAAGCTTATGACTAACAAAAGCCTTTTACATTTTATTTCATATGCTTTTGTCTATTAAATGGTCCAATAAGCATGCATCAATATTTTAATTTTTAAATCAGTAAGAATATTTTAACATGAAGAAACTCTGGAGCTTCACGTTGCTCAACAAGTGCACTGCAGTGCTCAGCAAGCACATGCCATTCCTGATCATACGGCTTCTGAGCCACTTTCTGCTTCAGTAGGAAGTTCCAACTTTCTGAGCATTAATATAAGGCATCCCCATTTCCTTCCAGTTTTACTGACAGGCAGATGAGATGTCCCAATTATTTTCTCTGAAGTTGTCCTCAGAGATATGTTCTTATTTTGGATAAGTGAAAAGAAATGCTGAGCATCTACTGCCTTTCATTTTCCAAGTCCCAACTTTCTAGACTCTCTCCCTGCAGGAATCTCCAAAATATGTAAGTTATGCCTCGGAGCCTTTGGACCTATGCAGTTAAGCATGCAGAATAAGCCTATTAATTTGACTTTCTTGTGAATATAATGATCAGATTTATTTGTGTGCAGGAAGACAAAGCAAAGCCCAAGTCAGATTTGAGCACATATTTGACTTTCTACCTAATCCCACCTCTCATTTTTCCAAGTACTCTAGGAGAGTCAGAACAACAGGACACCAGTTAATTTTAATCATTCATGCTACTGCATCCCTAAAAAAAAGCTACACCAAAGCACTGTGTTAAACTTTTCATATCAGGTTATCAGAGAGCTTGCTAATAATCTACATTTGTGCTGCATCGTTTATCTGATGCACACAAAGAAGGCAGAATCACACATGTGGCTAGACCAAGATTATTATCCACCAGAATTCTCTCGACTCAATAGGAATAAATCCACCCTCAGTTACAGCAGGTTAGAAATCCCCTTCAGATTAGTAAAGGATTTTTTTGATTTTTAAGATCCTGTTGAACACAGTTATATTTTATAAGCCTTCTTTGAACAGTCTAGCATTTTCAAGGTGATCAATTTACAACATTAGTACTGGGCATCATGTATCATTTATAGAATGTTTATTACATGCAGGATAGACTTCAGGATCTTTATCTCATCTTCTTGGCTTGCTCACTGCTATTTTGAGACCAATGATCTCTTCCCCACCTAAAAACAAATGCTGTCCTCCACCATAATACCCACTACTTCCCTTACTGCAGTTACAAACCACACTGCCAGGGACTCCTCTCCACTGATGATTCTGCACCCAGCTCCCCAGTTCCACCTGCCCATATTCCTGGTGGCACTGATTTAGAGTTGGGTCCAGGAACGAAATGGCTGGAGTGTGGAGGATCACCCAACTCTAAATCAGTGCCACCAGGAATATGGTCCCATACTAAAACTCTAGTCATACAGTTACTGTTAATTGTATAAGTCTCAAAATCTCTACTTCCAGACTTTTTTTTTCCCCAGACTTCTACTAGAACACTGCCACATGGACTTCATCCCTTCTCCAGTATCCTAGATGTCTGCCCCCGCTGGGAAATCCCAACTCACTGGCATTTTTTTTTTCTTCACATTCTGATCTGTGTGTGTGTGTGTGTGTGTGTGTGTGTGTGTGTATGTGTGTGTGTTATCTCTAAAAGTTCAGTTAGGTGTTTTACATTTTCCAGAGGGCAAAGGTGAAGGAAGGTGCACGGGGGCTGAGAGGAGTAACAGAAAAATAGTGAAAAACCTCTTGACACCTGGGAATGGGAGGGGTCCAACATCTAGGCCTAATTGCCCAGGCCTACAGCTGGCCCTCAGGGGAGGTGGGAAGTCTGTTCTAAAGAATCAGTCCTGCCAGGCGTAGTGGTGCACGCCTTTAATCCTAGCACTTGGGAGGAAGAGGCAGATGGATCTTTGTGAGTTCAAGGCCAGCCTGGTCTACAGAGCGAGTTCCAGGACAGCTGGAGCTAAAGGGAGCCCTGTCTCAAAAAGACCAAAAAAAA
>VZQC01010238.1:3368467-3491133 GCA_009823505.1 Rhizomys pruinosus | reverse complement strand
AAAAAAAAAAAAAAAAAAAAAAAAAAAGAATCAGTCCTTAGAAGACCAGAATTTGCAAATGACAGATACCTCCCGTCTTCAGCAGAAGCCCAACATAGAGGCAAAGCCACTTCGATGCACAGCCTGGGAACTCAGGGGAGGGAGTTGTGGGGAATGCCGCCACTTACAGAAGGCTGAAACTGCTGCCCAATATCTAGAAGTTCTCCATCCTCCAATCTGCTCCATCAGCCCTCCACCAGAGGAGTGTGGAACCATGGCTCACCGTAGTGAACCAAAGCACCAGGCTCACATGAGGGGACCACAGCTCCAGCTCATGGGAGGGAGCCATAGCTCCAGGTTAATGGGAGGGGACCACAGTTCCAGGTTCATGGAAGGGGTCCACAATGACCAGCTTACAAGAGGGGAACACAGCTCTAGGTTCACAAAAGGAAACCACAACTCCAACTCACAGGAGGGAGGAGGATTCCAAGTTTGTATATGCCCTCAGCTTCACCCTGTCTCCCTTACTCGGGTTACTTTCTCTGTACCTGCACAAAACATGGGAACAAGACTCATTTTACATTTGTGTCCTTGCTTTTCAAACAGGCTGCTTACTGCTCTATCCCACCCCAAATGACTTCCAGACAAATGTTCTCTTTGAATCTCCACTATCATTCCCACTCACCTAAAAACTCTGCTCCTAACGTCAGCTACAGTTGAGATAGCTAGAAAACTCCTCATTCACTGTCCACTCCATCTTTACCTATACGCTGCTTCCTGTCTCTCCCACATCATCAATCTGTCTTCTTTCTACCGGATTATTCATAACAGTATTGAAATGGGTCACTAATGTTTCCTCTAAAAATTCTTGTCCCTTTAAAAATTAAGGTGTGGTAGCACAAATCTATAATTTCAGGTGACTGAGGCAGAAGAATGCTTGATCCCAGGAGTTCAGGGCAGTAGCACAGCACACCAATAGTGTGCCTATGTCTAAGAATACTCATGTACTCGGGCCTGGACAACATAGTAAGATCTGCCTCTTCAAATTTTTTTCATCTACAGTTCACTCTATGACTCCATATGTTCACAGAGAAAACTCTTCAAAACCAGTTGTCAGCCTCTCTCCATTTCTTTCCCTCTAACGAGCACTCTCTTCCACTCATTCTTTAACCAAGCTTTGTCCCCACCTCCTCACTGAAACCACGTTGATCCAGCAGGTCCACGTTACCATTCTCCCAAATCCAGTGGTCATCCTTCAGAGCTCGCTGGCCCAGCTGATCCCGCCACTCTCCTTGAGACACTGTCCCGCGTGGTTCCTGGGATATCACATAGTGCTTCTATTCATCCTGGCCGTCCTCCATGGCTCAGGATCCTCTTTTTTGTTAAGCCCAAATTTGATGGATCCCTGGACTCACACTGTGACGTTCTTCTTCTCTCACTTGTTAGTAATCTTAGTGAGTTGAGTAGCATGATGTTAAATATGCTGATGAATCTAACCTCTGTCCTGAGGTCCAGAATTGAATATTTAACCTTCCTATCAATATCTACATCTTAATACCTAATATATAACTAAATCTAACTATGGTCAAAGAAGAACTCTTGCCTCCACGGGCACACATAAATACATTAGCTATGTGTCTTGGGCACCTCCATCTCAGAAATGGCATCACCATCATCCAGTTCATCCTGGGTGTTTAGCCTAAGAGGTACAAAGTAGCACTGAGTCAACCTTCAACACATAAAGTCTGACCCCTTCTCATAAATTCCCCAACACCACACCACTCTACTACAGGCAAGCATCATTTCACGAGATAATATCAGAAGCAGTGTGCAGGGTGTGGTAGCACATGCCTTTAATCCTAGCACTTGGGAAACAGAGGCAGGTAGATCTCTGTGAGTTCAAGGCCTGCCTGGTCTACAAAGTGAGCTCTAGGCCAGCTAGCACTATATAAATATATATATTCATATTATTATATATATTATTAATATTATTAATATATTATTAATATTAACATTAATTATTATAAATATTATATAAATATTATAATATTAATATTATTAATATATTATATAATATATAATAATATATATTATTAATATATATTATTAATATATATTATTAATATATATTATTATATATTATATATATATAATCTCAGAAGCAGTCTCCATCTCTTCTCAGCTCATAAGTCCATCCTATAGGGAGCAATCTTCGAAGTCACTCTGAAAAAGACCCTGTTACTGCCCCCACTTAAATCCAGAATTGCTTCCAATTATCCTTGGCAGAAAACCTAAATGCCATAGTCTGATATCTGGCTCCTTCCCTGCTCCATTCTCTACCCGTGACCTTGCTCCACTGTCCTGGCTTCTTGCTGCTCCATCCTTCTATACATCATCCTTCTATACATCATCCTTCTATACATCATCCTTCTATACATCATCCTTCTATACATCATCCTTCTATACATCATCCTTCTATACATCAACCTTCTATACATCATCCTTCTATACATCATCCTTCTATACATCATCCTTCTATACATCATCCTTCTATACATCATCCTTCTATACATCACCCTTCTATACATCATCCTTCTATACATCATCCTTCTATACATCATCCTTCTATACATCAACCTTGCCCATACAGAGCTTTTGTGCTGGGTTCTCTCACTGAACACTTTTCCTTCAGATGTTTTATAGCTCACTCCTCAGTCTATTCAGGCTTCTACTGAAAGGTCACCTATTATCAAGGTCTTTGAGGATCTTTCTAAATAAAATATTCACCTTTAGAGTCTACATAAAATATTTATGTTAAGTGACTTTTTCTCTGTTTTGTTTTTTTCTTAGTTTACTGAACAAAATGCCCGTTTTTAGAATCTTCACAGACATTAAGAGATGCCCAAACCCAAATCTTTCTATATAACCAAAAGAAAGTAAATAAAACTATCTTCAGATAGTTTTAAATCTATACTCTAAGTATAACTTGGAGTCAAAATGACTAAAATTTAATTGTACTTGGAAATGATAAACATTACATTCCAGTAAACCCAACCCCAGAATTAGACAACATTAACTGCACAGAAAACAGAAACAGGTTGTAAAGACCCAGAAATGAAAGAATTCAAATGTCTTCCTGATTAAAAAAAAAAGGGATCACACCCAGAAGAAGCCTGGCAAACTCAGAAAGCTTCCAAAAAAGAAACTAAGGACAAAAATAAAAACCTGGAGTGAAATGACTAAGTAAATTTGAAATTTAGTTTCTTGAGGAAAAAAAAAACTAACAAAATAAACAAAAAGACATTAGCAAACATATTCAAAAATGAGAAAGCACAAATAAACAATATAAACTATAAATGGAAATAAACCATTGAAACGGAAGTTATGTTTAAAATATCAAAAGATAATCTTTCACAAACTCAATCAAATACATCTGAAAATCTTGAAAAATGGATAATTTTCTTTCAAGATATATTTCCACTATTTAACTTCACTACCAATTATCTAAAACATTTTCATGGAACAGAGAAATTGAAACTATTATCCTCCCAAATAAAATCTACTTCCACAAACAAGCTATTGACTAATGTGTTTTTGTGGGAGAAATCCAATCAAACCTTCAAAGAATCCATCAGCCCTAAGCTACTTACATGGTATTCATGTTGCTTCAGAGGCTAGAAAAAGCATAAACTGCAACATTATTTTTGTGAAGCAAATATCATTTGGGTACCTAAACTCGCTTTCACAGGAAATAACTACACCAAGCTTCACTTTTGAGTATTACTCTTATGCATGTATGTGTGGATATGTATACACATTTACAGACACACACACACACACACACACACACACACACACACACAGAGGCACCAATCACACATAGAAGAGTACTCATTATCAAGTGAGACTTTAACAGGAACCCAAAGATGTTTCCTTTCTGAGCAACCCATTAATGCAATTCATTACTTTACCAGATATAATAATGAAAATCATCTAATCACCTCCACAGATACTAAAAGAGTCTACAGGGCCATCCACAGAATTTAATACCATTTATGATTCTTTTAATTTAGTAAAACTAAAAGTGGCCTGGGGTTGTAGCTCAGCAGTACAGCGCTTGCTTTTGCCAAAGGTTTGATCCTCTACACTACAAGGGGGTGGGTGGGTCATAATAGAAGTAAATCAATGACTTTCCTTGTGTCTGTGCTCATGTGCACATGTATCTCCCCCTTAGACATAGAGCTAGCATCTTACTTAACCTTAGCAAAAGATAATGGTAATGATCTCATATACAAGAACAACAACAATAGAAGTTTTGGTTTTGGTTTTGGTTTGGTTTTGTCTTTTTTTAGACAGAGTCTCCCTTGTAGCCCCAGCTGTCCTGGAATCTGCTATGTAGACAAGGCTGGCCTTGACCTCACAGAGATCCACCTGCCTCTGCCTCCTGGGTGCTAGGACTAAAGGTATGTCCCACCACACCTGGCCAAAATAGAAGTTTTTACAAAATATTTCTGCAGCCTAATTAAATGCAAAGAAAACTAAACATGCAAAAATAGCTAGGAGACAAGAGACCTTTGCTTCTGACCAAGATGGAGTAACCATTGGATACAAAAGAAAAAACTGGATGAAATAAACAAAACTATAGTTTTCAAGACTTTAAATACCAAGCCACAAGATCAACATTTCCTGAAAGCCAGAAATCTAATGGCATAGCTGTCTCAGCTTCCTGCCTGGAAAATAGCAACTCTAAAACAGAGAGGGAAATTCAGTTAAGTTCACAGTGGTCTTTCTGAGTTGAGAAGGGAGCCCAGGGAGTTCGACCTCACAGAAAAATTTACTGGGGAAATTTCAACAGCCTACATGGAATCATCTAGAGATCTACACAGTCTTCTGAATAATGTCTTTCAGTGTTCTGAATAATGATTAGAACCATAGAAAACTACTCAAGGCCAGCAAGGAACCGTCCCGAAAGTTTAGTGGAAACGACAATCAAAGCTCATAGTTTAATTCTGTGAATAACTTTTTTTGCAAATGATTTATTGAGTTATAAAACCTGAAACTATATTTACTAGCAAAGCAATAAGATATCCCCACAATTTCCCCAGTACTCCGTAAGCTTTGCCAGAAAAATGCAAAATTATTCACATAACAAAGAATGCTTAAAAATTAAATTGGCAGCTAGGCATGGTAGCACATGCCTATAATCGAGCACTGGGAGATGAAGCAGGAAGAAGTTCAAGGCCATGCTCAGCTACTTTAGCAAGTTCAAGGCCAGCTGGAGCTACATGAGACCCTGATTCAAAACATAAATAAACAAAATTTGCTTTTAAAGAAGCTCAGATTTCTGGGCTGGAGAGACGGCTCAGCAGTAAGAAAGAAATTTGCTGCTCTTCCAGGGGACCCAAGCTCGGTTCCTGGCACCCATATCAGTTAGCTCACAACCACATGTAACTATAGCTCCTCTTCTGACTTCTGTGGGTACACACACACACACACACACACACACACACACACGAATAAAAATAAAATTCTTTAAGAAGAAGCTTATTCCTACAGTTAGCTTCTATTAATCTTTGATCCAATACTTCACTTTATCCTAAGCAATTCGTCAATAAGTCTTACTGGTCATATGCCTCTCATGTCTGGAAAGAGGTAGTCACACATTATATTACACTCTTCCTCCCTAGCTGCCTGCCCAAAACAATCACAGTTCAATATCACCATGTTTCCTTCAGAAGTAATTAAGAAGTTAATCTTGCTTTGAAAACAGACTGTAAAACCAATTTAACTATTTGAGATGAAAGAAAGCTCAAAGAAAAGAAACTGTGTCACATTCAAAGACAAAACTGTCTCCCTTGCTTTCACATCATTACCCATCAGTCACTGGGAACCAAGGCTTCTCAGCTTTATTAAAGAATCCAGATGCAGTGGGTACAAAAGAAACTGGGCTCAGTTTGGCCCAGTTCATAATGACAAGAAGTGATGTCTCAGCAGCCAAGGAGCCATCCAATCTCAGAAACTCAAGATTCCTTTACAGTTCCTTGCCACATGTCAGAGAAGACATTTTAACATCAATCATTTAAAAAGAGAACTTTTTTTTTTCAGTTTGTTCAAGTTTGTTTTTTTTTCAGGGTATTTTATCTCTTTTGATAAAATAAAAAAAAAAACAGACATTTGTAATTTGTGAATGCTGATCTTCATCAAAAGGTTCATTCTCTGGATCAGAGTCAGTGGTGTCAGAATATCTATAATGATCAGGTTCATTGTCACTAACATCTGGAGTTACAGAAGTTGAACTCAGGCATGGTGGCACGTGCCTTTAATCCCAGCACTCGGGAGGTAGAGGTGGGTGAATCTCTGTGAGTTCAAGGCCAGCCTGATCTACAGAGCAAGCTCCAGGACAGCTGGTACTAAAAGGGAGACCCTGCCTCAAAAAAAAAAAAAAGAAAAAAAAAAAAAAAGAGAGAACTTTTGCTTCATTTGACACTGGCCTTTGACATTTGATCGAGTCCTACTGTTATTTCTTTTACTTCACTGGAAAGTGTTTCTAACTTTAAGCTCGTTATATATACCCATAGATGGGGAGATATCCAGATATGTAGAATGGTTAGATCCTGGAATGGAAGAATCCTCATCTGGATAACGAGGGGGCTGCCCACTCCGTATGGTAGTCTTCAACAGGTTGACCACAAGTGCAAGTCAGATTTTCCTCAGCAGGCACCTGTGCCACCTGATACAGCTGGGGGAACTGTATTCTTTCCAGACATCAACACCCACTTTTATCAACCTATTCTCTCTCAGCTGCCTCTCAGAGAAAGTTCTGAAGTTCTTAGAGTGCTGTAGAAACAAGGCATTTGAGGTGGAGATGGCGGCAGCAGGTCATCGCCAAGGCTATTTCTAGCCAGCCACTGTGGATCTTCACAACAAGGGCTTTTCAGTCACTGACAGCCCTTGGAAACCTGCCATATGCCCAGCATTAGGCTAAAGAGTTGAAATTTACAAAGGAAGAGAACATTTCTTCTGCCTTTGAGAAAGGTGCATCTCTTCCTAATATTAATAATGAAGTGATCTGACTACAGTTGTGTCTGAACTTTTGCTAAATTATTTCAACTACCTCAAAGTTGGAACTAATTCTCCTTGTTTATTCGTATCAGTCTCTTGAGTTTTGCCTCATCTTTTGTACATTTGGATTTTATATTATCAGGAGAAAATCAACAGGCCCCCTGTACAAAAGAATCTTGTGTTGGAAAAGAAATTGACAATTTTCCCTTTCCTGTGTACCTTAGGATGAGTGACTCCCCTAGAGTGATTTCATAGGTAATTGAATTTCATATGAAATTTACCAAATAACAAAGGTCTGATGTACTCCGCAGAACATCTCAGACAGCCAAATCCCTGCCTGCCTGCCTGCAGCTCTCAAACATAATGCCAAATGGAGAGCTGGTATATTGGAGCACAAGAGAGTATTGTCCTCTGCCCACTTTGTCGACACTGCCCACAGCAAGGGCTAGAGGAGGAGGGCTCTTCAAATACTGTATGAGAGACATTGGTTAATCAAATTGTCCAACTTTATACTTCACATAGAACAAGGTATTTAATTTCTAGCTAACGAAATTTAAAGGCCCTCAATTCAATAATTGGGTTCAAGCAAATGAGGCTGATGGGAGCCCTGGGACAAAGACTCCTCATCTTCTTTATAGACAACTCCAAACTGGGATAGGAGGCAAGCTTTGATCAGGCCATCTATGAAGATACTGAGCGAGGAGGGAGTCTCTGAGGCCAAGGGCTCTCTTTTTAAATGTTTTCATTTTATGTGTATGAGTGCTTTGCCTACATGGATGTAAGTATGCCTGTGTGTGCAATGCCTTTGGAGGCCAAAAGAGGGCGTCAAATCCCCCTGGAAGTGGAGGCTTCGGACAGTTGTTAGCTACCTTGTAGATGCTGGGAAGCAAATCCAGGTCTTCTGCAAAGAGCAGCTGTGGCAATGACTTTTATAAAAGAGTGTATCTGGATTAATGACTTTCAGTTAACCCCAGCAAAATAATGTCCTCTTGTGTCTTGGGACCCAAGCACCTGATCTCATTTCCTAGGCAACCTCAGTTTGGTACTCCACCCAAAAAGATAATGAATGAAGAATGAATGAATAAATGAATGAATGAGAGTATGCTTGAGAATTAGCATACCAAAACACTGGAAGCAAGCACAAACCCATCTCCACTCCACTCACTGGAGATTGAGAAGAATGTGAGACTTTGAGTGAATGAGAAATTCTAAAATTAGGGATGAAATGGCCAGATAATCTGTTAAGATTAGGATGGAGCCTAGCTTGTACTTCATCCATTGAAGCTGGAGAACTCATTTTGAATAAAATCTTGGGTGGGGCTGTGCTCAAAAACACAGTTCCAATATGACAGCTCTATCAGTACATTCCAGGAGATGGTTGGTTGTATCCAGGGGGATGGGTGTCCTCAGTGTTTGGGCCCACTCTCAAAAACTAGAGATAAGAGGTTATTTGTTCAGGTAATTATAATGTTGGCATAGTAACTCTGCAAGCAGGAAGTGCTCTTAATCACTGAGCCAGCCTACCAGGGGCTCTTTAGCAAAGTCAGTTTGTAGCTGGGATTCTGAGCCTACGTTCTATCATCCCACCCAGAGCTGACCCTTCACCTGCTTTACCAAATCCCTTAGTGTCTGTGTTTCCTCCTACCTCTCAAAAAGAACATGCTTTGAGGCAGAAATATTTAGGAGGAAAAAAGAAACCCACCATCTGTGCTTGCTATTAATAAGCACAGCTCCAGAACCCATAAGCAAAGGCAAGGGGAGGTGTATGTCTGGCAGGTCTGTCCCCTTCTCTCTGACACTTGGCTTTTACTTCCCACTTCATTCCCAAAACAAGAAAAACAAGCTACAAAAATGCATATAAAACTGAGTGAAAGTAAATGAAGTTGGGGTTGTAGACCTCTCTGTTCTTTCTGAGCACTTCCATAACCAAGCCAGGGGCTCTCAGATCATTCTGTCTGGCAAAGCTAAGGAAGCAGCTGTAAGCAGGAAGGCACTTCCTACTTCTTCTAGGGTTTAACTCAACTTGAGACAATACATAAATCTCATATTTGCTGAGCCTTTAATAATCTCTGAGAATCTAGAAAACAACCCTCTGAATGAGCAGAATCTGTAGAGAAAGCCCTGCAGCTAATCTGAGTGGGAGCTGCCAACTTCTGCTTCCAGCTGGGGGCCTATTACCTGTATAGCTCAGGAAATGCCAAGGTCCTGGTTAGACAAGCTTGTGATGTGGACATGCATTAGAATTAAAGGGACTACACCCAGGACTTAAAAACTATATAGACTTCCATATTAATTACTTTTCTGTTGCTGTTATAAAACACCATGAAATGCAACTCAAAGGAGGAAGCCTTTACTGGGGCTTAAACAGTTCCACAGGGATAAGAGTCCATCATGGTAGGAGAGGTAGGCACCAGGCAGCTTGAACAGAAAGCTGAGAGCTCACATCTTCAAACACACACAGGAAGCAGAGACAGCAACTAAAAGTGGGGCAAGACTATGAACTCTCAAAGCCCAGCCCCACCATCACAAGCTTCCTCCAGCTAAGTCACACCCAGACCTTCCAAACAGTGCCACTGACTGACAAATATTCAAATACTTGAGCCTGTAGGGGACACTTCTTATTCAAACCACCACAATATAAATATACTACACATGCTAAACCTATGTATAGTTTTTTTTTATCTTAAACCTCACTCAAATAAGGAGCAAACAGAAATGAAGAATACATAATACCCAAAAGCCCTTAGCACCAGTGAGAATACTGAATTGCTCATTGATTTTTCTCCCATTTTTACATCTGTCTTTTTTTTTTCTTTCTTCTTCCAAAGACTAAAAGATGTAGCAGGGGCTGGAGAGATGGTTCAGAGGTTAAGAACACTGACTGTTCTTGTAGAAGACCCAGAATTCCAATCCCACATGACTGCTAACAATCATTTGTAACTCCAGTTCCAGGGGATCCAACATCCTCTTTTGACCTCTGAGGGGATTGCATAAAATTAAATTAAATTAATTTCAAAAGTAAATAAAAATGACAAAATTTGAGAATTAAAAGATGTGGTAAATCTTTGCTTCAAAATGGAAACTCCTGATTGTTTTAGTGACAACTATTACTGAGCATAAACTTCATATAAGACACTGCTCTAGACTGTAAAAGCACCAAATGAAATGAGATGCCATTCCTGTTGTACAAATTTCTCAGGAGTAAAACTCTGGTATTCTCAGTGGCTGAATCCTAGAAAGGATTTCCAACCACACCTCATGTCTCCTCCATCCTTTTAAAACCTAACAGCTCAAAACAAAAGACAAGAGACAGAACTGTGTATGGTAAGCAGAGCTGAAAAAGTACTTCTTCTACAATCTGGGATTCAACCCATTTAGACAAGTGCCTTTGGTTAGATTTGGGTAACAAAGAACATAGAAAAATAAATCCTGACCCAATTTTAGCATCAGGTAACTGCTGAAACCTTTTTCTCTCCTTTTCACATGCCCCCCCCCACCTTCGATATGCTGGCCAAAATATTCAGATTATTTCATCTGAAGTGACTGAGGCTTCAGACATTAATGTCTATACAAATATCTTCTCCAGGAGTGGGGAGACGGCTTGGTAAGCAAAGTGCTGGCCACACAAGCATGAGAACTGGAATTCAGATCCCCAGCACCCACACAAAAAGTGGGGCAAAGGGGGTGACCCTGTGACTCCAGAACTAGGAGGTGGACACATGAGGACCCCCGTCTCACCAATCAGAGAGTCTTGCCAATCAGGGAGTTCCAGGTTCAGGGAGAGACTCTCAAAAACAAGGTGGAGGGCCAAGTGTGGTGGGGAAAACATTTAATTCCAGCACTTGGGAGGCAGAGACAGGTGGATTTCTGTGAGTTCGTGGCCAGCTGGGGCTACAAAGAGACCCGATCTCAAAATAACCAAAAGAGGGGCCTGCAGTTAAGAGCTCTGGCTGCTCTTGCATAAGACCTGGGTTTGAATCCAGAACCCACATGGCAACTAGCAACCAACTATAACTCCAGGTTCAGAGGATCCAACATCCTCTTGTGACCACTGTAGACACTGCATGACACAGGTGTTCTTACATACATGCAGACAATAGTCATACATATAAAATATAAAAAATAAGACATTTTAAAAAAACAAAGTAGACAGTGATAGAGGAAAATGACCAGTGAAAACGTCTGCTCTCCACATATGCACATATGAACACACGTATCCACATGTACACACATATGCACATATGAACACACATACCCACATGTACACACACACATGCACATATGAACACACCTACCCACATGTACACACACACACACACACACACACACACACACACACAGATACTGTCTCCCAGCAATCCTGTCTCTCAAAGGTAAGGAAAAAGCTGCACGTTCCCTTTGTATCTTCTCCCACTAAACTGCACCTGCCTCCAGCAGGGAATATGGCTAATTTCTCCTACTAATACTGGTCCCCAGTGCAACGCCTGATGCCTAACAACGCCAAGGAAGTCAGTAAATGTTAGCTCAGTGAATCTTCTTTCTGACTTACTATCTCTGCACGCTAAATGTCAGATTTGTACTGATTGGCTGATACAAACTCTTAGTTTGCCCATCATTAAAGAAAAAGAATTACTATCGAGTTTATACCAGTACTGTTCAGGCTCTGATGTATATTCAGGTTGCACAAGCAGCAGAAACAAACACTATCCAGACAGTGCACTCATGGTACAAAAAGCATTCCTTAGCCAGCTGGCTTTTACTCTGCCCTTTACTCTCTGAACTAATTGTTCATAAGTATCTGCCAACCATCATGAGTTAACACGGATGCACCATACAGTCTGGGGACTGTCTCAATTACAAAGATAAGGCAGAGCATAAGCTTATGCCCAGAAAGAATCTGGCAGAGGCAATACAGTAGAGGGGCTTCAGCTGCGAGTGTTCAATGTGGGTGTCTGATTATCTTGGCTACTTGGCTATTCGGAGCACAGTGACTGTATGGTCCTCATCCACATCAATGAGAGACATCTTTTTACTGAAATTACCTCCTGGCTGTGTAATGTCTGAGCCACAGACTCCAAAAAGATATTTTAGCCCTTCACTAAAGATTCCCCAGACTGGGTCTCAGACACTGTACTAAATACCAAGTGAATAAATGCTGGCACACTGGGTCTCATGCAAAGTTCAGTCAATAATTTACATAAAAAACCAGAGAGCAAATGGTCTGAGCAGGGCAGACTATACAGTCTATGGTCACTCAACTGTGCAGCCTTAGAAAATGTTAACTGCCGGGTGTGGTGGCGCACGCCTTTAATCCTAGCACTTGGGAGGCAGAGGCAGGCGGATCTTTGTGAGTTCAAGGCCAGCCTGCTCTACAGAGTGTGTTCCAGACAGCTGGGGCTACAGGGAGACCCTGTCTCAAAAAAAAGACCAAAAAAAAAAAAAAAAAAAAGAAAAGAAAAAGAAAATGTTAACCATTAAATAAGGCTATGTTCTATTAAATCTTTTTTGGGGGGATGGGGGGAGAGTTGGTATTTTTGAGACAAGGTCTCCCTTTAGTCCCAGCTGGCCTGGAGCTTGCTTTGTAGACCACGTTGGCCTTGAACTTGGAGATTCACCTGCCTCTGCCTCCCAAGTGCTGGGATTAAAGGTGTGCACCACCACACTCGGCTGTAATAAAACCTTTTTATAAAATTTGCCAGCAGGCCCAGTCAATATCTCCTAAATGGGAAAATGAAAGAAAACATTCCCTTTTAAGGTCAAGTGGAACTCAGCAAGGCTGCCCCCTTTCACACTCCTCTTCAATATCGTGCTTGAAACACTTGCTAGAGCATAAGGAGAAAATGAAATTAAAAGGACGTACTAATTGGAAAAGGAAGATGGAAGTCGAGCTATCCTATTGCTTGATGTTGATTGTTTACTTAAGGATGCTAAAAACTCCACCAGAAAATCCTGGAAATGATTAACAGCCTCAGCAAAGTGGCAGGATACAATTAACCTAAAAAATCAATGGCCTTTCTTTACACCCAGAACAAAGCTACTGGAGAAAGAATTCAAAGAGGCCCTTCCCACCACATCAATGCCTCAAAAACAAATAAAATACCTAGGAACACAAACCTAACCAAAGACACAAAGATCTCTACAACAAAAATTTTAAACCTTTAAAGAAATAAATTGAGAAGACATCAGAAGATGGGAAAACCTCCCATGCTCACGATTGGGAAATTAACATGTAAAAATGTCCATTTTGGGCTGGAGAGATAGCCTAGCGGTTAAGAAGCACCAACGCTCTTGCAGGGACCGGGTTCGATCCCCAGCACCCACATGGCGGCTAAGAGAACCGTCTGTAACTCCAAATTCAAGGAGAACTCCAGTTCCAGGGAATCCGAGGACCCTCTTCTGACCTCCGCGGCATTGCACGACACGGGTGCACAGACCTGCATGCAGACAGTACAATTCATACCCTACAAAAATAAATAAATAAATAATAAATAAAATAAAAATAAAAATAAAAAAATAAAAAAAATAAATAAAAAAAACATGTTTACCAATAACTTTAATTGAGATAATCAATTAATAAAAATCCCCAAGAGTTTTTCACAGGCTTGGAAAAAAAGTCCTTAAATTCATTGGACAAAACAAAAGACCCCGAATAGCCAAAACAACCCTGAGTGAAACAGAGCTACACAGGGGGGCATCTCTATACCAGACTTTCAAACATATACTACAGGGCTATAGTCATAAAAACAGCCTGGTACTGGCCACAAAAAAACAGACCTGTTGACCAATTGGAACAAAAAACAAAGATCCACATCTGAAGCACATACAATTTCAGCCATTATATTTGACAAGTGGGCCAAAAGCCACAATGGAGAAAAGACAGCATCTTAGCAAGTGGTGTTGGGAAAAAAACTGGATCACCACTTGCAGAAGAATGAAATTAAACCCTACCTCTCGCCCTGTACAAAAGTAACTCCAGAGTGGATCAAAGACCTCAATGTGAAAACCCCAAACTCTGAAGGTGATAGAAGAAAAAACGTGGGCAAGCAGACACTACAAGACATAGCATAGGAAAAGACTTCTAAATCAGACACAGCTGAGAAGGAATTAAGGTCAACAATGACAAATGGGACCTCATTAAACCTCAAAAGCTTCTGTACATCAAAAGAAATAATCAACAGGAAGCGACAGAACAGAAATCCACAGAGTGGAAAGAAAACCTTCACCTGCAGAAACATTGAATATATAAACTACTCAAAAAACAAAGAAGAAAGAAAACAAAATGACCCACTCCATAGAGGAGCAAAGAGCTGAACAGAGACTTCACCCAGTGAGGAATTAGAGATGGCTAAGAAAACACCTTAAGAAGTGTTCAACATCACTAATAATTAAGGAAAAAAAAAAACCACTTTAAGATATCATCTTACTCCAATAAGACTGTGCTAGGATCAAAAAAGAAAACAAAATGATACCAAGTATGGAGGGTTGGGGAAGGGGACACTCATCCACTGCTGGTGGGAAGTAAACTCATACAGCCACTATGGAAAGCAGTGTGGAGAACCCTTGGAAGACTTGGAATGAACTTGCCACCCGACCCAAGCCTACCACTCCTAGGCATGTACCCGCCAAGACTCACCCCACCGCCAAGATACATGCAACTGGCCCATGTTATTTGCAGCTCTCTTCACAATAGCAAGGAGCTGGAACCAATCCAAATGCCCCTCAACTGATGAGTGGATAGAGAAAATGTGGTACATCTACACAATGGAGTTCTATGCAGCAGTAAAGAAAGACGACATCATGAGCTTTGCAGGAAAATGGCTGGAGCTAGAGGACATCATGCTGAGTGAAGTAACACAGTCCCAGAAAAACAAATGAGAATGGTATCCCTCATCTGTGGATGCTAGTGCCAATTACCTAGTTGTAAGTATTTCTTGTGCATGGCCCCTTGAGCTTTTGTCCAAAGCATTTGGGAGTGATGCATATTGGAAACAACAACAACAACAGAAAGGACTGCATTGAAGAACTGACTGAAACAGTGAACTTCTGCTCAAAACAGTCAACTTCCACATGGAGAGTATTGAGAAAGACTGAGAAAGAGATGAAAAGCATGTTTGGCAGAATGCATGAGCTCTGGTGGGGTGGGGGAATTGGGGGGGGACACGGGTCTAGATTTGATAAAAAAATTAATTAATTAATTAATTTAAAAAAATTGCCAGCTGGCCAGATTCGGCTCCCACAACTTTATTAGCAGATGCCTGGCAAGGTTATGAATCAGAATCAGGTAATTTTTAAAAATTATACAGTAGTGAAACATGTATCAACAAAGCATCTTGTATTCATGTAACATTTCATAGTTTATGAAATGTGTTTATGTACATTGATGAAAAATATAATCTTCACACCAATCCTTCAAAGGAGATAAACAACTTTCCTAAATTCATCACACATCTAAGAATGGAGCAAGAGGGGCTGGAGAGATGGCCTAGTGGTTAAGAGCTCTGACCGCTCTTACAGAGGACCTGGGTTCGATCCTCAGCACCCACATGGCGGCCAAGAACCATCTGAAACTCCAATTCCAGGAGAACTCCAGTTCCAGGGGAATCCGACACCCTCTTCTGACCTCCGAGGCATTGCACGACCTGGTGCACACACCTGCATGCAGACAGTACATTCATACACATACAGAAATAAATAAAATTTAAAAAAAAAAGAATCGGAGCAAGAGATTTGGTAGAGATTCTGCCTGCAAAGTAGAGATTACTGTATGTTTATAAAATTTGTTTTCTCCCTATCAGGGTTCACAGCCAGACTACATTTCCCAGGTACCTTTAGCTCTTGGTTGTTAAGGTTGGAGTCATTGGAATTGGGTCTTGCTCATTAAAATTTGCTCATAAAAATCTACTACATAAGATGCTCCACTTTCTATACCCACTGCAGTTGGCCGAAAAGGAGATGCTTCTCAGGTAACTCTGTAAGCCATGTGTTGACCGCAGTACAGTCACAAGATAGAAGGAATCTATCTGATTTACCACTTGGGGAAAACTAACCAACCTGAAACACCTGTATCAGGCCATAAAAGAGGTAATCCAGCCCCTGAAATACAGAGCCCTATCTAGAACAGCAGCCAGCACTGCCTCAGCTAGTGTCCTGGTCCAGTGTTGTCTGCATCCAACTACAGTAGAGATGAAAGGGGGATTTACAAGCCTGGTCCAGTTGCTGGCACTGTTTCATAAATTTAGGAGGTGGAGCTTTGCTGGGGGGGGGGGGCGCAGCGCAAGCTTTGAGGATTTATAGACACCGGCCCACAACCCGTCCTCTCTCTGCTTTCTGACTACAGACACAGTGTGACTAGTGGCCTCACACTCCTGCTGCCCTGCCTTCCCCAACGTGATGGACTGTGTCTTCTCAAACTATAAGCCAAACTAAGCCCTTCCTCCCCCTTAAGTCACTTCTTGCCAGGTATTAGGTCACTGCAATAAGAAGCATAACATAATACAAACACCCACCTTCAGGAAGAAGTGGGAAGCAGGGAGACACTTCTAGAGTCTGAGCATCATGCTTCCTAATCAGAGCAGAGCCAGGAGCTGGGAAGAGACTGTTCTTCCTTTCTATGTACTTTTTTTTTTTTTTTTTTTTTTTTTTGGTCTTTTCGAGACCGGTGTCTCCCTGTAGCCCCAGCTGTCCTGGAACTCACCTTGTAGACCAGGCTGGCCTTGAACTCACAAAGATCAGCCTGTCTCTGCCCCCAAGTGCTAGGATTAAAGGCGTGTGCCACCACGCCCGGCTTTTTTTTTTTTTTTAAGATTTTATTTTTGTTCATTATAAATGTAGCATATCCTAATTAGAGCGGTTTGGAAGAAATGTCACAAATATCCCATAGGTAAAAGATAAACCAGTATTCATTAGAGATCATGTATTTTTATATTATCATTATCATTATAAATTTTTAAGCTTTTTTTAACCTTAAGCACTAGGAAAATGGCTATATCATCATATTCCTAGAACCATGTTCAAGAGGCAATCTCATTTTTATCACTTCTCTCCAAGTGCCCTTTCCTCAGAGCTGTATCTAAGTCCTTTACCAGTGCAGTGTTTTCCGTTGACCACAGCCAGGGCCATGTACTCATGTCAACCAGCGCAGCCCTCTACATACCACACTTAGTAGCTGTATCACCCCCGTGGTACAGACATTCTGCCACTGTTAAAATCCGTTGTCCACCCGGGCGTGGTGGCGCAGCCCTTTAATCCTAGCACTCGGGAGCAGAGGCAGGCAGATCTTTGTGAGTTCAAGGTCAGCCTGGTCTACATGAGTGAGTTCCAGACAGCTGGGGCTACAGGGAAAACCCGAAAAACCACAAAAAAAAAAAAAAAAAAAATCATTTCCCATTTAGTTATTACCCTTCTCTATGCTATTATAAAAAAGATTTGAAAATAAATTCTTAAACTATATTCTGGAAATGTGCAATACTTTTATAGGACTGTGGTTAGACTCTAGAGCTGCTGAACCAAGAGGCTTCCCTGTCTAGCTGCTCTCCAGAGAGTGACTGTATTCCTGGCTCCACTAGCTGTGTCAAAGGGCCTATTTTTGCAAATCGTTGTTGACACTGTCATCTTTCTTCTTAAACACCTTGCCATATAGCAATATTGTTCACTTAAATTCATTTAAATTTTTCAGAGTTATAGTTGGAACCCAGGGCTTTGCACATCTCTTAACTGCTTTCATTGAGCTACATCCTTAGGAGCCCTGGTTTGATTTTTGGAAAGCAGAGCAAAAGTCTATACCATCGCCCTGAACACACCCAGTCTTGTTTGTTTGTTTGTTTGTTTTAGTCTTTTTCCCATCTATTTGAAAAACATTCTCACTGTTTGGTCTATAGAAGATCCTGAAGGTCTGTATTATCTTTACCAAGACTGCCTATGCTTAATTTATACAATTAGGCTAAGTGATTAGTAACAGAATGACTTGTGGATTTGAAAGACTTAAGTTGCAAGCAATCAGCACAAATAATCAGATGTTAATTCTCCTCAAAGGGTACTGAGTATTGTGGCTGAACTGAGATTACCAGAATTGAGTGACTTGTTTCTGCATTCTAAGGAGTTCTAAGGAATAACCTGTGTGCTAATTAAATTCAGCTAAGGATTTAGTTTATTGCTTCCTTGGACTTTTCCATCTGTCTTTCCCATATGCTTGATTCATGTCTGGTTTGGGTTACACCATCACTAGGTAAATGAATGAGTATAAAGGGCCGCTTAGCAAAGACACATGGGTAGAAAACCGGTATTGGCTGTCAGTAACCACGCTTTCAGACAGAACTGGTATGTTCGGGGCAGTGGTACAGACCTGAGAGTAGGGATAAAACATAGACATGACCTGTAAATGCAGAGGGCAAATGCTAAAAGGAACAGCTTCTGCTGCCAAGGGAACAAGGTGACATTTCCTGAAGAGCTAGATACTGAACAATAGGCAAGGGAGAGTGCTTATCTAGCCCACATGAACCCCGGCACCACAAAATAAAAAAAAAAAAAAGGATAAAAAGTCACACCACCCAGTGGATATAAAGAGAATGTTAGCCAGGACATAAGTAACCCTGTTCATAGCAATAGTCAACAACTCCTGAGCTTTCACCAGACTGTTGCTCTCGATCAACTTCAAGGTTTCTGCCCGGCTTGCCAATAATTTTTCTTGCTTTGCTTTTGTCAGTAATGTTACACAGCTTGGAAACATCCTATTACTTACTACAAACAGTAAATGCCGGTTTCCAAGCTCTTAATGGTTAACTCAGGTCAAAGCCCAGGTGGTGCCAACGAAGGATTCTTACCTTCATGGTTTTGTAAACCAATATACCTAACATTTACTTCTATGACAAAATATTATGGGCTGAGAAAATTGGAGAAAGGAAATCAAAAGCAAAAAAGTAAGGTTTTGTGCAGGAGAGATCATAAAAACAGAAAAATGCAGAAACCCAAGAGCAGGAAGTAAGAAACACAAGATGAGATGAATGTCTGCTCTTGATTCATCTCATTTTCCCTCTGTGCCTTGTGCATATTTGTTTTCATTCACTGCTTCTCTAGGAAGAAACAGAGATAAACCTGAGATAAGAGGCTATTAGCCCGGGGTGGGGGTGGGATATGCAATAAACTGAGAGTGATCAAATAAAGAGAGGACTGAGCAAGCACATTTTCATCTTATTTTGCAAATTAAGTGGTAAATAAAAAATGAGGCATGATCCATCTGCAGAGCCCCCACTAAGGCTTGTATGTCACTACTCACTATGCCTTCCACCCCTGCTTTCTCCCATTTTCCTAGGTAATATTTGGGCCTTTGTCCTCTGACTTCCACTTACATGCCACCTCCCCCCCAACACACACACACACACACACACACACACACACACACTATAAATAAGTAAATAAATAAATGTTTAAAAAGAGAAAGAGATATATGTCTTTAATCCCATGATTCAGGAGGTGGAGGCAAGTGGGTCTCTGTAAGATCAGGGCCAGCCTGGTCTACATAATGAGTTCTAGGCTGGCTGGCTGGGGCTACAAGAGACCCTATCTAAAGATAGATAGATAGATAGATGATAGATAGATAGATAGATAGATAGATAGATAGATAGATAGATTTTAAAATAAGAAAGAGAACATAATAAAAGAATAAAGTCATTGAAATTAATCTCAAAATCAAGAGAATGTTCACTGTCTGAGAAGCATTAGTTACTAAGCAACCTAGATGATCTTGGTCCCATCCTGGGGCTCAAGGAGTAGAAATGGGAAGGCAGAGGGCACAACAGCTCACAGAATTCACCCTTTCATTTTCTCTGCTGAGAAACAGGAATGGCAGGACTCTTTTCCATTTGTGGTATGTACATACTTCTAGAAGAATGTAAATCTACACATACTTCTAGGAGAATGGAATTCTATGCACCAAAACATCAACCACATTGTGTCTGAGGAGAGAAAAAGCAAAGAGAAATTCCACCTAATCAATAGTGCTTGATGTTTTTAAACAGTCATTGGGTATAACTTCAGACAGTTGAAGTATAACAAAGAATGAAAGGAAAAGACACATGATGGCTCAGAGGTTAAGAGCACTTGCTGCTGCTCTTGAAGAGGACTGGAGTTTCGTTCCCAGCACCAACATGGTGGCTTACAATTCCAGTTCCAGGGGACCCACCACTCTCTTCTGGCCTTCACAGGCAGTGTACATATGTAGTCCACTCACATGCATGTGAACAAAACACTCATGCACATAAAATAAAAAGAAAAAAAAAGAAAAAGATATATGATGATAGATGAACTCAAACAGAAGAAAATGTGCAAAAAGGAATTATGAGAGAGAATAGCAGCACTGCCCTCCAGAGCTGCCCTTCACATGTGCCTTCATGTCACTTCTGATTTTCAACCTATATTTTAGTGGGGATGAGACAGGAGGTGACGCGGGGCCCTGCTTACATAGTCTCTCAAGTTTAATCTTTGTATAGCCTCTCTGGAAAACCAGACAATACATTGATCTTAAAGAAAACAAAAAGCCACAGGTCACTGGATTAGACAAAGACCTTATGTTACACACATCTATAATCATGACTTATATTCTTTAAACAGATCAATAGAAGCAATCATTTACTTCTCTTCAAAGCGACAGCTGAAGTAACTCGAGCTCACTCAGGGTAGCTTCTGTTTTGTTGACTTGTAATTAGAGAAGGAATGGATCATTTGTCAAAGTCTCGATGACTAGGGTTCATGGCCTTGATAATATCCAAACCAATTTCTCAAGTGGACTACAAGATCTTTTTTTATCTTTGGCTTTTGCATCTACTCTTCTCTGCACTTAAAGATCCTTTTTCCTGAAATACTGCTTTTATATCACCTATTTATTTACTCCAAAACCTGTTCTCCTCCTCTTGTTCCTTAAGCCAACCCAAACTCTTCAGAAGAATATTAAAAACTGCCTATCTCTCCTACCCTGCTCATTGTTACCCTATTGCTTCCCTGCACCATCACTGTATAATCTACTACAACACTGGCCTTTCTTACTGTCTCCTGTTTGGTAAGTATTCATTAAACACGTGCATTTATTAAAAAGAATGTCAGGCCAACCTGTCAGTGGGAAAGGCATGCACAGAAGGCACTGAGATGTCTTTAAAGAGATAGTTGGGGGTGGGGGGGGCTGGAGAGATGGCCTAGCAGTTAAGAGCACCGACTGCTCTTGCAGAGGACCTGGGTTCTATTTCCAGCACCCACATGGCGGCTGAGAACCATCTTTAACTCCACTTCCAGGGGAATCCGACACCTTCTTATGACCTCCACGGTATTGCACGACACAGGTGCACAGACCTACCTGCAGACAGTACATTCATACACATAAAAAATAAGTAAAAACATTTTAAAAATTAAAAAAGAGAGATAGTTGGGAAGTTTGTACACAGCAAAAACAATTGATGGCTTTCTCCCTGGGTATCTGACCACCTCCAACAAAGTAGTAATATCCTTAAGACAGGACACATAACCATAAGTCTAGACTGCAAAGTCAGACAATGAGATTAAAGTGTCAACTCCACCAATTACAGTATGACTCAGGGCAAGTTCTCCAATTTGTCTGCACCTCAGATTTCTGATATCTACAGTGAAGATAACCATAATCATACCTACCTCATGGGGTCATTATGAAAATAGCCAGTTATGAAAATCAGTATTACATACTCTAGTTTTTCTAATAAGCGATTCTTCTATTTGCTATAGAATTCCCCCAAATCTGCCCTTTTCTTCACAGACGAATCTCTGTATTCTTACTTAATTAAAAGAATTTACCCAGTTACTTTACTTTGGTAGGCATTTATATGATCATTAAAAAAGCTTTATGTAGTCACAGTAATGTAAACTTTGTCTCTTGAAATTAAATGTTCAAAATCAACCTGTGATCAAAGCATAGAAGGAATTAGGAGTTGAGGAAAAGAATGGAAACCATTGTATAGAGAGAAGTGAAAAGGAATTTCAAAACGAGACAAAAAGAGAATGCTATGAACAGGAGTCAGAAATTTCAGAGTGGCACTTGGGGTTGCCCAGAATGCACTCAGCAGGCTGCAGGCCTGGGCTCATCCCCAGCATGTCAAAGACTAGTAAATGAAGCATTGAAGTGACAGAAAGGTAACCAATAAAGTAACCAAAGGGGCCATGGAAGTGGTGCGAATGAGTGAATTCCTCAACCACAGAAAAAAGTCTGGAGATATACCAAAAGTTAGTAAGTCAACAAGGAGCACTACATTGTTAAGACAAATGAAAGTAACACTAAACCCCTGCAAGAAAGGAAGTGAGTGAGTTTAAGGATGTTTAAAGATGGTGGTGATGGGGCCAAAAGAGAGCCACACTGTCACTGCTACTTCTGTACATTTGTGTATAGGCTTTTCAACTGCTTTTCATTTTCTTTAAAAAAATACATTTTTTTATTTTATGGGTATGAGTGTATTGCCTACATGTGTGTATGTGCACCTGTGTCATGCAATGCCCACAGAGGACAGAAGAGGGCATCAGATCCCCTAGAACTGGAGTTATGGATGTTTGTTAGCTGCCATGTGGGTGCTGGAATTCAAACCTGGGTCTTCTCCAAGAACAGTCAGTGCTCTTAACTTCTGAGCCATCTCTCCAGCCCCATTTTTATTTTTCCTTAAAGTAAGAAGATATAATTCAGGGCTGGAGAAATAGCTGTGTTAAGAGCACTAGCTGCTCTTCCAGAAGACCAGGTATAGTTCCCACCACCCTCATGGTGGCTAACAACAGTAAGTAACTCTACTTCCAGGAGATTAACACCCTCTTCTAGCCTCTACAGGCATTGCACACGGGTGTACTTACATACTTGCAGTCAAAATACTCATACACATAAAACAAAAATAAATAAAGTAATGCAAAAATCTATCCACGATACCAACTAGAAACCATAGGGAAAAAATGAACAGAACAAAAAATGAAATTTTTGTTGTTGTAAAGTTCTAGGCTGGCAAAGGAGGTGAAAAGAGGGACAGGGGACAGGGAGAATGAACCTAATATAAAATAAATACTATAATTTTCCTGAAAGACAGGCTACTATGATCATAGGATGGCCCTTCTCCTCAATTAAATTGTAAATGTAATGTAATTCAATTAAGGGGAAAAAATCCCAACCAGATTATATCTGAAATTATATAGGTAGCTTAAAATTCACGTAGAATAGAAAAGTACATGAAAAGAAAAGAAAATTTTTATTTTTTAAGAAAAAAACACCCAAGGAGAAGACTTAGTGGGTAAAAGCACTTGCCATGCAAGCCTGGAAATCTGAATTCCATCCTCAGAACCTGTACAAACTGGATATAGTAGCATAAATCTGTAATCTCCAAAATCTGGCCTCCACAGGCATTACATACATGGGTGCACTTACACATGTGCAAGCAAAACACTCAACACACTCATAGGAAATGGAAGAGAGAGACTGGAGAATGACCCAGATATTCCTGGGCTAGCTAGCCTGATGTTCACAGTGGCAAAAACATCAAGAGAGACCCTGTCTCAAAAACAAGGTGGATTGAATGCCAAAAGTTGTCCTTTGACCTCCAGAAGCATCATGGCCTGCACACATGCCTACACACACACACACACACACACACACACACACCATACACTTAATCATAGACATAGATATATACCCCACACACAGGAGCAAGTAGTAAGAATTTGTCCTCATGGAAATAGATTAATGGAACTGTGTAATGGGGTGAAATACAAGCACATAAGCACCATCTTCATCAAACAGAGCAATAGCCACATTCCATAAAACTAACCACCAAGAAAGAACACTGACTTTCCAGTGTTATTTAGATGGATTTTTACAATCAATATGGTTAGCACTTTAACCAAAATCCTGCAGTCTAATGAGGGGCTATCTCAACTTCTCTGGAAAAACAATTTTGTTAGATAGTAAGAGATAAGAAGTTACAAATTGCCCGGTGGCACACACCTTTACTCCCAGCTCTCTGGAGGCAGAGGCAGGTGGATCTCTGAGAGATCAAGCCAGCCTGGTCTCCATAACAACTTCCAAGCCAGGTGGGGCTACAGAGAGACCCTGTCTCAAACAAACAAACAAACAAACACAAACTTACTGTAGAAATGAGAAATGTAAGTGTCTTATTAGAAAACTATTCCTGTTTGCTGACTTATCCCAAATGCAAGGCTTGACTATACAATAAGCACATGCAGAAGAAGCGCTGCAAATTCCAGGACAGCTTTGGTCAGGGACAAAGGCCACCACTATGGATGAAAGCCCAATGTATCCTTATGAAAGATCATTCAGCTAACAAACTCCAGTAAAGGCCTGCAGGTTTCCTAGCTCCAACCCTGCCCATTCTACCATGAACCTCCAAAAATTCTGTTAGAGGTCTTTCTAAAACTAGAACCTTGGACTAGAGAGATGGCTTAGTGGTTAAAAGTACTGATTGTTCTCCAGGTTAGAGGAAATGGATTTGGTTCCCAGAACCCACGTGGAGGCTAACAACCATTCATAACTCCAACTCCATCGGATCTGAAGCCCTCTTCTGGCATCTCTGGGCATTGTTTAACACAAGTACACATACATAGACACAGGCAAAACACTCGTACATCTAAAATCAAATTTTTATAAAAAATTTCTCTTTGTTTAAGGCTAGGCGTGGTGGCACATGCCTTTAATCCTAGCACTTGGGAGGCAGAGGCAGGTGGATCTTTGTGAGTTCAAGGCCAGCCTGATCTACATAGTGAGTTCCAGGACAGCCGGAGCTACAGGGAGACCCTGTCTCAAAAAGAACGAAAAAAAAAATTCTCATTTTTTAATTTAAAACTAGATTCTACTTGGGCATAGTGGTGCATGCCTGTAATAACAGCACTTTGGAAGTAAAAGTGACAAGATCAGGAGTTCAAGGCTAGCCTCAGATACATAGTGAATTCAAGGCTAGCATGAGCTATATGAGACCCTGTCTCAAAAAACCCTTTATAAAAGAACTTGAATCTAATTCATCTTTTCCCAGCTCAAAACTTCCTGGTTTTTTTTTTTTTTTTCATTTTTTTGGTATTTTTGAGGGAGGGTCTCCCTTTTAGTACCAGCTGTCCTGAAGCTGGATCTGTAGACCAGGATGGCCTTGAACTCACAGAGATCCGCCTACCTCTACCTCCAGGGTGCTGGGATTAAAGGCGCGTGCCACCACACCCAGCTAACTTCCTGTTGTTTTTAAAAAAATAATAATTCAAATCCCTTAGCCTGGATTACTAGGACTTTATTATAACACCTAGTCTTTGCCTCTCTCTTAAACTTCAATCTTTGCTTTTCCACCTAATATAATCATCCTTATCCCTTAAGGCTCATCTCAAATGTCATCTCCAGGAATCCTGTAATGACTTTTCTACACTCAGAGTACCCTGGAAAGCCCCCTCTCTATTACAAGCATATAAACATATCTGCATGCCACATCAGGAGTCGCTGCAAGAGGCAAATACTTTTATTCATCTCCATAGCCCAACCAATATCCTTTACAGTACTCACTATTTCACTACTGATTATGCCACTTAACTATCAGTGGTTAAGAATTCTACAAGATGGGATTGGAGAAATGGCTCATCAGTTAGGAGTACATACTGCTCTTCCAGGAGGCCTGATTATGGTTCCCAGCATCCACATCAGGTGGTTCACAACCACCTACAACTCCAGCTCCAAGAGTATCAAATGGCTGCTGCACCCCCCGGGACCTGCACTCAGGTACACATACCCACACACAGATGTACACACATAATTAAAATAAAAAAAAAATCTTTAAAAAGAAAGAATTTTGCAAAACAATCAAATTTAGAAAAAAAAAAATGGACCAGCAAGATGGCTCAGTGAATAGAGATACTTATTTGAGGGCCTGGCAACCGGAGTTCAGTCCCTGAGTCCTGCCACGTTTCTTCTAGAACCACCACACACCTGCACTGTGCCATGCATCGAATGCATTCTCATGTATACACAGAGACATACACACAACTAACAATAATTATTTTTTTAAAAAAATGAAGTCTCAAAGATGCTCAATTTTCCTCTCCCTAAACAGCAGCCTTGTGTAAAGAACTTAAAGGGTATAACCTAAGTGACACGAGTACCAAAATGCTCTGCATCTGCTAAAAACAAAAATTAGTACAAGTGAAAAGGGTAGATTCAGCCATGATGGGAATTGAGAGCTCAGTTCTAGCTGCAGATCTGCTCAATATGTTCAAGAAAATTATGCAGCCTCTCCATGCCTATTTTATCTTTTTATGAAAGAATATGACTGCTATGGTCTTCCTTCTCCGGGAATCTAGAACTCCCCTACAGAGACATCTGCCCTTCCATAAGGCACGCCACACAGTGTGCACATTGCTGGCATGTAGGCTATACTAAGCCACAGGGTAAATTAGCAGATGGTACCCAAGTTCTAGGTCAAAGTACTTTTCATTAGCACCCCAGAATGAATATAATTTCTTTTCAGTTAAGGTAGATGAAACATAAGTTATCCTCAGTTCTCCTTTCTGCATTGATGTATTTGTGTGTATGTGGCTGTATGACTCTGTGTGATGTGTGTATGTGGCTGTATGACTCTGTGTGATGTGTGCAGTGCATTACCATGGTGCACAAGTGGAGGCCAGAGGACAACCTGTAGGAGTCATTTCTCTCCTTCCCCCATGTGGGTCCTGGGGCTTGAACTCGGGTTGTCAGCCTTGGCAGCAGAAGCCTTTTCGGCTGAGCCATTCTCTCTCCAGGCCCATTTTCCTTATACCTGATTAACTTGCATTTCTATAGTCTTTTTTCTATTTTCCAAATGTTTTCAAAGGCATTATATCAGTCATTCTTTCCACAACCCTGTGAGGTAAAGAAGCACTACTGTGCCTTGTCAGTTATAAAAAAAAAAAAAATCAAGTTCATAGCCATAATGAGGTTATAAAAATATGAGCCTTGCATGCTTCAAGCTTGTTCTATTTCTGATTTTACATCACAGCTGAAGCCCGACCTTCTCTCGTACTGTTCTAAGAATCACCGAGATGATTCCCCAGCTCCCAGCTTGGAGATTTAGCACATTAAAAAAATCTGAGGTTAATAATAACAACAATAATTTTCTAAGCATGTAATAAATACAAAATGTACAAATATAAAATGTATAAATATGCTTATAAAGTCAAATGTACAAATATGCATTTTACATTTAATAAGACAGTTTTGGTGGTAGATGACAAAAACTCAGAGGTTTTTTTCTCCCTTTGGTCTTTCTGTCTGTGAATGAACATTTCTTAACTTTGAAACTCAGTCCATTGAAGCCACTTCCACTAGTGTTACTATTTAATAATGCAATTCAGACTTCATGAGAATTTGGACTCTTATTAATTTTACATATTCTGCATAAATTAAGATTGTTTCTATAAAATCTGTCTAGGATTTATAAGAAGTAATTTTTTTTAAAAAAAAATGGTCTTGTTACCAACAGAGATGATTTTAAAACCAGTATGGAGTCAGTAAAGGAAATATTTCATTCAGCCAAAATAAATTGTTAAAACAAGTCAAAGAAAATATATTAAATAAAATACAAAAACATGCTCAATTTTTTAAAATAACTCTAGTAAGACCATCTAGCTGTGGAAAATATCTACCTTGAAATGACACCAAATATTATCATTTTTAAAGTTTACATAATGGGAAAGACTAATTCAAATTTCCATGACTTTTAAAAATCAGTTTCTTTGAACTTGATTCTTAAGGCCCACATTATATGGTGAAAGTAATGAGAGTCACTCATTACTTCTGTGACAGGTGACTAAGCCAATCCTGAGAGCATGTCACACAATGCAATTCACTACTCCATCCTGAAAACAAGAGAATCCCCAAACACAGAAAAAGACAGCCCTGTGAATGAGAATCCTTCTAAGGAACTGTGCATCAAGTACACCAAATCCTCTCTGCAGAAAGGCTCCTTTACAGATTTGCAAAATTCAGGTATGCTCAAGAGATCTCAGCCACAGTACCATTCATATTTTTGAATAAAAAGCAAGCATCAGGGCTGGTGCTATACATACAGCACACCGAAGTGGAAATCGTAAACTAGCAACAATCTCCAGACAGGCTCTCAGATGGAGCGCTGGCACGGGGAGTTGCATCTCAGTCAACCTACATGAATAATCTGAAGTGACACGGGAATTTCAGCTGGAAGATGAGTTTAGAAGACATTTCTTGACATGTCATTTGTTCTGTCTGAGCAGGAAGGAACACTTTTTATAATGCAAGAACCATCTCCATCCATTTCAAATTTCTGACCTCCTAACTCACACTTTAGAATGTTTCCCTTGTGCTCCTAGAGCTGACAGACAGGCTCTAAAGAGCATGATATGTCACAGATTCTGCCTCTATTTTATCTGTGCTGAATACTTATGCCATTCCATTTCCTTAAGCTAATTCTTTTCCCTACCCATGACTGTCTTTAATTGATACACATTAGAAATCTTTCTCCCTACATGACAGTAGAAGAAAGTTAAAATATAACTCTACTCATCACTATTCAAAGTGAACGAGATTTGACAACACTTAAAGTCCACTGTTTACATAAGATGAAATTTTTAGCATGTCTGTATCCTTGGCTTAGAACCCAAGAACACAAATTATTTTCTCACTGACCACTTTATTATAATGATGCTCTTTCAATTTGTCAGCACACACATCCACCAGCATATAAATACACTTTTACAAAATAAAAAAACTTTTGCCTAATCAAAAATACCATTTTCAATTCAGATTAAAAGATAATATCTCAAATATGTCATCACAATTCAAATAAATCTTCAACTTGACTGAACATGAAATAAAACAAGCTCTTTTACTACAGCTATTACACTTACCTTAAAATTAGTGATATGAGTCTTACCTTTTTCAGGACTTAAGTTTTTATACACTTCAAGGTCTGCCATTAAATTTAATTTTGCTACACATTATTGGCCAAAGCAGTAAAATTTCTCTCTAAAGGCAAAGCCTTTTTCTGATACACATCTTCAAAAAGGAGGGAAAGGCAAAGAAATCCTCAGCAGCACCAAGAACCTGCCTCGTGCTGTCCTGGAGGGCAGGATGGTATCTTCACGGTCCAGGCTTTACAATGTGAAGAAAATAAATCCATAAGATATGATTACAGAACTTTGTCCCAAACTGAAAAGCACAGCCACACAAACACACTGGAAGCATCTGCTCAGGGCTGCCGCTTCTGTGGGAATGCAGGCTCTGTGGCTACTTTGGGAATGAGGCATGCATTCTCAGTGCAGCGCGTAAAGCCCTCAAGGCATTCTGCACATTTAATGTCTGGGAAGTGTAGGTCTTTAGCCATCAAAGAATCCCTCTTCACCTCACCTACAGGGGTCACTGAGAGATACGGATTACCATAGGAGTGACGCAGGCTGAATGCAGAAAATGAGCATGCACACAGAGAGACACACAGAGGCACACACACAGACTACATGCACGCTCTCGAAGCAAGCATCACTCCACGAGAGGCAAGCACTCCCATTAAGAAATAAGCTCCATGCCGTCCTCTGCGCCACAGGCCACTTTTGTTCCAGTCCGGGCAAGTGTATTACTTATTTAATTCAAAGTGTTGAAGCTTTTCCTTGTTTTGTTCCTATTCTGCAAAACCCCAGCAGCGACTACAGGAAGGACTGGAATGTTTCCAACTTAGAAGGAAAGAGGTTAGTCTCAAAATGCTTATTCAGTGAAGGGTACTTACTTACTACTGTTTAGGGGGGGAAAATCACCTCTCTGTGAGCAAGGTAAACAGCATGGATCTGAAACAAATCAGTTTTCAGTGAATGAGCTAATATATTATTATAGGGTGGTTTTCCCTAAAGTATATAAAGCATATATTCAAAGCTTAATCAACTTCTTGGAGAGATACATTACTAGCCAGACGCACAGGCTATCTCATAAGCAATCTATTATTGTCTTGCTTTTGAACATTCTAACTGGATCTCTGCATTCTGAGCATTAATCCCACTGCTCCAAGAATTCTTTCTAATTCAGCTCCTAGTGCCATTTTTATCTTTGCAACTTAAACTCACCCCACCTACCTGTGCCCCCAGGGACTCCTAGCATCCCCATTCTGCACAGGTTAGTACCAGTCTATACTAAATTCCCATCAGGGCTGCCCAGCCTAAATTGCTAACCCACACATTTTTCCAAGGTGCTACTCATTAGCCTGCTTCCCAATTTGCATGCTACTTCTCTCAGTTTCAAAACCTTACTATTTAGTTTTCAATGTTCTTGAGATGCTCATTTGAATGTTAAAGGTATCTAAGTGTTCATAATTTGAATACCCTTCTTGCAAGATTAAATCTAACATGCATACATACATACTGACCTCCACGGCATTGCAAGACATGGGTACACAGACCTACATGCAGACAGTACATTCATACACGTACAAAAAATAAATAAAATTTAAAAAAAAAAACAGACTATCTGCCTAGGTTCAAATCTTACCTGCAACCAACCAGTTGTGTGACCCAGCAAATTAGTTAAATTCTCTGTTCTTTGGATTCTTAATTTGCACAATTGGGCATGCTAATAAGTCCTACTTCAAAATGCTCCAATGAGAATTTATCCATAAAGCATTCAGAATAGTAATACTGTTGTGCTACGTTGAGGGAGCCTCAATTGGGGAATTGCCACCATTGGACTGGCCTGTGGCCATGTCTGTGGGGTGTTTTGTTGATTGTTGAGTGATGTGGGACAGCCCAACCCACTTTGGGCAGTGCCACCCCGAGCAGGTTGTTGTGTATTATATAAGAAAGCAGGCTAAGCATGGGCCAGAGGAGCAAGCCAATAAGCAGTGTTCCTCCATGGCCTGTGCTTCAGCTCCTGCCTCCAGGTTCTTGGCCTGAGTCCCTATCTTGGGCTCTCTAAGTGATGAACTATAACCTGGGAGATGTAAGCTGAAAAAAACCCTTTTCCTTCCCAAGTTGGTATATTGGTCAGACTGTTTTGTCACAGAGATTGAAGGCAAACTAGAACAATTGTCATTACTATTATTCCTCTTGAAATTCTCTACATACACTTAGAAAAGCAATGACTTCCTTGTTTAAACTCATCATGACTTTTTTCAAATTTTATTTATTTTTTATGTGTATGAATGTACTGTCTGCATGTGGGTCTATGCACGCATGTCGTGCAATGCCGCGGATGTCAGAAGGGGGTGTCGGATTCCCCTGGAACTGGAGCTAAAGATGGTTCTCAGCTGCCATGTGGGTGCTGGGGATTGAACCCAGATCCTCTGCAAGAGCAGTTGGTGCTCTTAATCGCTAGGCCATCTCTCCAGCCCCATAAACTCATCATGATTTTAAGCATAAAGTGCATCCTCAAACTTGAGCTATCAAGAGATAATAACTCCTGTTAAGTAATTAAAATGTTTAACACTCTCAGTTCATCCTACACACAAAGACAAATGAAGAGCTCGTGGAGTGCAGATTTCCATCCCAGAGCTGCTGAATGAAAGCGGAGACTGGTTAAAGTGAGGGCTTGCTAAAGAATAGTTTACTCATCACTGGAGAGATACAACCATACGTTCTAATGACAGAACACACCACGTCATGAATCCTTGTCAAATAAACCAGTTTGGACTTTTCCACATTAAAAACCTGACATGCATCAGTGGACAGTAATTGCTACACATTCTTTTTCTTTCTTTTTTCTTTTTTTTTTTTTTTTTTTTTTTTTTTTTTTAATTCAAATTTAGAAGAAGAAAACAAAGGGACGTACAGCAGATGGCTCGCGAATAGGAGATACTTATGTGTGAGGGCCGGCACCGGAGTTTCAGTCCCTTGGAGATCCTGCCACGTTCTTCTAGAACGCACAACCACACACCTGCTCGTTGCCATGCATCGAATCAGTCGCTGTAGTACACAGAGAACAAACACGCAACTAACAAGGTAATTATGTTTTTGAAAAATAATGAAGTCTCAAAGATGCTCAAATTTTCCTCTCCCTAAACAGAAGCCTTGTGTAAAGAACTTAAAGGGTATAACCTAAGTGACACGAGTACCAAAATGCTCTGCATCTGCTAAAAACAAAAATTAGTACAAGTGAAAAGGGTAGATTCAGCCATGATGGGAATTGAGAGCTCAGTTCTAGCTGCAGATCTGCTCAATATGTTCAAGAAAATTATGCAGCCTCTCCATGCCTATTTTATCTTTTTATGAAAGAATATGACTGCTATGGTCTTCCTTCTCCGGGAATCTAGAACTCCCCTACAGAGACATCTGCCCTTCCATAAGGCACGCCACACAGTGTGCACATTGCTGGCATGTAGGCTATACTAAGCCACAGGGTAAATTAGCAGATGGTACCCAAGTTTCTGAGGTCAAAGTACTTTTCAATTAGCACCCCAGAATAATTAATTTCTTTTCAGTTAAGGTAGATGAGAACAAATAATTATCCTCAGTTCTCCTTTCTGCTGTGATGTATTTGTGTGTATTGGCTGTATGACTGCTGTGGGATGTGTGTATGTGGCTGTATGACTCTGTGTGATGTGTGCAGTGCATTACCATGGTGCACAAGTGGAGGCCAGAGGTCAACCTGTAGGAGTCTTGCTCTCCTTCCCCCATGTGGGTCCTGGGGCTTAAATGGGTTGTCACCTTGGCACAGAAGCCAATCTTTTCGCGAGCCTTCTCTCTCCAGGCCCATTTTCCTTATACTGATGTAACTTGCATTTCTATAGGCTTTTTTCTATTTTCCAAATGTTTTCAAAGGCATTATATCAGTCATTCTTTCCACAACCCTGTGAGGTAAAGAAGCACTACTGTGCCTTGTCAGTTATAAAAAAAAAAAAAATCAGTTTCATAGCCATAATGAAGGTTTATAAAAATATGAGCCTTGCATGCTTCAAGCTTGTTCTATTTCTGATTTTACATCACAGCTGAAGCCCGACCTTCTCTCGTACTGTTCTAAGAATCACCGAGATGATTCCCCAGCTCCCAGCTTGGAGATTTAGCACATTAAAAAAATCTGAGGTTAATAATAACAACAATCATTTCGTAAGATGTAATAAATAGCAAAATGTACACATATAATATAACATATGCTTATAAAGTCAAATGTACAAATAGCATTTTACATTAATAAGACGTTTGGGTGGTAGATGACAAAACTCAGAAGGTTTTTTTCTTCCCTTTGGTCTTTCTGTCTGTGAATGAACATTTCCTTAACTTTGGAAACTCAGTCCATTGAAGCCACTTCCACTAGTGTTACTATTTAATAATGCAATTCAGACTTCATGAGAATTTGGACTCTTATTAATTTTACATATTCTGCATAAATTAAGATTGTTTTAGTTAATAATCGGTCGAGGATTTATAAGAAGTTAATTTTTTTTTAAAAAAAAAATGGTCTTGTGTACAAACAGAGATGATTTTAAAACAGTATGTGGAGTCGTAAAGGAAATATTTCATTCAGCCAAAATAAATTGTTAAAACAACGTTCAAGAAAAATATATAAATAAAATAAAAAAACATGCTCAATTTTTTAAAATAACTCTAGTAAGACCATCTAGCTGTGGAAAATATCTACCTTGAAATGACACCAAATATTATCATTTTTAAAGTTTACATAATGGGAAAGACTAATTCAAATTTCCATGACTTTTAAAATCATTTTCTTTGAACTTGATTCTAAGGCCCACATTATATGGTGAAAGTAATGAGAGTCACTCATTACTTCTGTGACAGGTGACTAAGCCAATCCTGCGAGCATGTCACACAATGCAATTCCACTATCCATCCTGAAACCCAACAAGAGCATCCCCAAACACAGAAAAAGACAGCCCTGTGAATGAGAATCCTTCTAAGGAACTGTGCATCAAGTACACCAAATCCTCTCTGCAGAAAGGCTCCTTTACAGATTTGCAAAATTCAGGTATGCTCAAGAGATCTCAGCCACAGTACCATTCATATTTTTGAATAAAAAGCAAGCATCAGGGCTGGTGCTATACATACAGCACACCGAAGTGGAAATCGTAAACTAGCAACAATCTCCAGACAGGCTCTCAGATGGAGCGCTGGCACGGGGAGTTGCATCTCAGTCAACCTACATGAATAATCTGAAGTGACACGGGAATTTCAGATGGAAGATGAGTCTTGGAAGACATTTCTGACATGTCATTTGTTCTTGTCATGAGCAGGAAGGAAACCTTTTTATAATGCAAGACACCATTCTCCATCCATTTCAAATTTCTGACCTCCTAACTCCACTTTAGAATGTTTCCCTTGTTGCTCCTAGAGCTGACAGACAGGCTCTAAAGAGCATGATATGTCACAGATTCTGCCTCTATTTTATCTGTGCTGAATACTTATGCCATTCCATTTCCTTAAGCTAATTCTTTTCCCTACCCATGACTGTCTTTAATTGATACACATTAGAAATCTTTCTCCCTACATGACAGTAGAAGAAAGTTAAAATATAACTCTACTCATCACTATTCAAAGTGAACGAGATTTGACAACACTTAAAGTCCACTGTTTACATAAGATGAAATTTTTAGCATGTCTGTATCCTTGGCTTAGAACCCAAGAACACAAATTATTTTCTCACTGACCACTTTATTATAATGATGCTCTTTCAATTTGTCAGCACACACATCCACCCAGCATATAAATACACTTTTACAAATAAAAAAACTTTTGCTAATCAAAAATACCATTTTCAATTCAGATTAAAAGATAATATCTCAAATATGTCATCACAATTCAAATAAATCTTCAACTTGACTGAACATGAAATAAAACAAGCTCTTTTAACTACAGCTTTAACACTTACCTTAAAATTAGTGATATGAGTCTTACCTTTTTCAGGACTTAAGTTTTTATACACTTCAAGGTCTGCCATTAAATTTAATTTTGCTACACATTATTGGCCAAAGCAGTAAAATTTCTCTCTAAAGGCAAAGCCTTTTTCTGATACACATCTTCAAAAAGGAGGGAAAGGCAAAGAAATCCTCAGCAGCACCAAGAACCTGCCTCGTGCTGTTCCTGGATGGCAGCCGGATGGTATCTTCACGGTCCAGGCTTTACAATGTGAAGAAAATAAATCCATAAGATATGATTACAGAACTTTGTCCCAAACTGAAAAGCACAGCCACACAAACACACTGGAAGCATCTGCTCAGGGCTGCCGCTTCTGTGGGAATGCAGGCTCTGTGGCTACTTTGGGAATGAGGCATGCATTCTCAGTGCAGCGCGTAAAGCCCTCAAGGCATTCTGCACATTTAATGTCTGGGAAGTGTAGGTCTTTAGCCATCAAAGAATCCCTCTTCACCTCACCTACAGGGGTCACTGAGAGATACGACTGATTACCATAGAGGAAGTGACGGCGAGGCGAATGCAGGAAAATGGCATGCACTCAGAAGAGACACACAGAGGCAACACACACAGACTACATGCACAGCTCATCGAAGCAAGCATCACTCCACTACGAGAGGCAAGCACTCCCATTAAGAAATAAGCTCCATGCCGTCCTCTGCGCCACAGGCCACTTTTGTTCCAGTCCGGGCAAGTGTATTACTTATTTAATTCAAAGTGTTGACAGCTTTCCTTGTTTTGTTTCCATATTTCGCAAAACCCCAGCGAGCAGACTACAGGTAAGGACTTGGAAGTATTCCACTTTATAAGGTAAGAGGTTATCTCAAAATGCTTATTCAGTGAGGGTACTTACTTACTAACGTTTGGGTGGGGAAAATCACCTCTCTGTTGAGCAAGTAAACACATGTGATCTGAAAAAAAGCAGTTTTCAGTGAATGAGCTAATATATTATTATAGGGTGGTTTTCCCTAAAGTATATAAAGCATATATTCAAAGCTTAATCAACTTCTTGGAGAGATACATTACTAGCCAGACGCACAGGCTATCTCATAAGCAATCTATTATTGTCTTGCTTTTGAACATTCTAACTGGATCTCTGCATTCTGAGCATTAATCCCACTGCTCCAAGAATCTTTCTAATTCAGCTCCTTCCATTATTTATACTTGCAACTTAAACTCCCCACACCTCACCTGTGCTCCCCAGGGACTCCTAGCATCCCCATTCTGCACAGGTTAGTACCAGTCTATACTAAATTCCCATCAGGGCTGCCCAGCCTAAATTGCTAACCCACACATTTTTCCAAGGTGCTACTCATTAGCCTGCTTCCCAATTTGCATGCTACTTCTCTCAGTTTCAAAACCTTACTATTTAGTTTTCAATGTTCTTGAGATGCTCATTTGAATGTTAAAGGTATCTAAGTGTTCATAATTTGAATACCCTTCTTGCAAGATTAAATCTACTGCATACTACATACTGGACCTCCCCGGCATTGCAGACATGGGTACACACCTAGCATGCAGACAGTACATTCATACACGTACAAAAAATGAAATAAAATTTACAAAAAACAACACCAGACTATCTGCCTAGGTTCAAATCTTACCTGCAACCAACCAGTTGTGTGACCCAGCAAATTAGTTAAATTCTCTGTTCTTTGGATTCTTAATTTGCACAATTGGGCATGCTAATAAGTCCTACTTCAAAATGCTCCAATGAGAATTTATCCATAAAGCATTCAGAATAGATGTAGATACTGGTGTGCTACGTGGTGGGAGCTCACATTGGGAATTGCCCACCATTTGGACTGGCCGTGGCCAGTCTGTGAGGCGGGGTTTTTTTGATTTTTGAGTGAGTGGGACAGCCCAACCCACCTTGGGCAGTGCCACCCCAGCACGGTTGTTGTGTACTTAAATATAAGAAGCAGGCTGAAGCATGGGCCCAGGGAGCAGAGCCAATAAGCATGATTCCTCCCCATGGCCTGTGCTTCAGGCTCCTGCTCTCAAGGTTCTTTGGCCTGAGACTCCCTTGCTTGGGCTCTCTAAGTGAGGAACTATAACCTGGGAATGTAACTGAAAAATAAACCCTTTTCCTCCCAAGTTGGTATATGTCAGACATGTTTTGTCACAGAATTTGGAAGGCAAACTAGAACAATATGTGCTACGTATTATTCCTCTTGAAATCTCTCATACATTAGAAAAGCAATTGACTTCCTGGTTTTAAAACTCCATCATGACTTTTATTTAAAATGTTCATTTATTTTTTATGTTTATGAATGTACTGTCTGCATTGTGGGTCTATGAGCACCTGTCGTGCAATGCCGCGTGTCAGAAGGGGCGGGTGTCGGATTCCCCTGGAACTAGGAGCTTACAATGTTTCTCAGCTGCCATGTGGGTGCTGGGATTGAACCAGATCCTCTGCAAGATCAGCTGTGCTCTTCTCTGAGGCCATTCTCCAGCCCTATAAGATCACATGATTTTAAGCATAAAGTGCATCCTCAAACTTGAGCTATCAAGAGATAATAACTCCTGTTAAGTAATTAAAATGTTTAACACTCTCAGTTCATCCTACACACAAAGACAAATGAAGAGCTCGTGGAGTGCAGATTTCCATCCCAGAGCTGCTGAATGAAAGCGGAGACTGGTTAAAGTGAGGGCTTGCTAAAGAATAGTTTACTCATCACTGGAGAGATACAACCATACGTTCTAATGACAGAACACACCACTCATGAATCCTTGTCCAAATAACAGTTTGGGCTTTTCCACAATTAAAAACCTGACAGTGCATCAGTGGACAGTAATTGCTACACTTCTTTTTCTTTCTTTTTTCTTTTTTTTTTTTTNTTTTTTTTTGTCTTCTTGAGACAGGTGCTCGCTATAGCCCCAGCTAGCTGGGAACTCACTATGTAGACCAGGCTCACCTTGAACTCACAGAGATCTGCCTGACTCTGCCTCCCTAGTGCTGGGATTAAAGGCATGCACCACCCCACCCACCATTAATTGCTGCACATTCTTAAGCATCTAAATCCCCAGAGAATCACCTGTATTTAATTTTGTGATAACAAAATTACACAGGACACAGAAACTATTCCTTGGCCCAACTGTCTCTTTAAAGTGATGTCTCATTGATGATTTATTGATCTCCCTTTTAAGACTCTTGGCTTTGAAATAAAATGTTTTTATTGTTTTCTGAAATGCTGACTGTTTACTGTCTGTTCCCCTTTAAAGTTTACAGGTTAGTATAAAAATTTACAAGCATATCACTGTCGATGATGAAGATGTCTATATAACTCAAGATAAAATCTTTGGTAGATTCAGTGCTTGATTTCAGCCTGTGCATGCTAGGAAAACAACTGAGACTTCAAGGCAGGACTTTGCTCACAGATCCTGTAAGATATGCACAACTCGCATTTAGTAGCACATAATGCTCTTAAACTGCATTTGCTGGCGTCTCAAGAATGGTGAAAGTTCTACTGACATTCAGGTTTTGAGAACTCATATGCGGATATACATAAAAACAGCCAGACTTCATAAATCAGCATCCACTGCTTAGCTATCTCCCATCAGTTCTCATCAGTGTGAATTATAACATTAACAGGGGAGAATTAGCCAGAGACAGGTAGGCATGTGGGAATCCCTAATGCTTGTTGACAGTGACAAATATTAAAACAAATATCTACCCTGAGGGCCCAAACTCTAATTAGATTTTCAAAACTTAGGTAGTCACATTTTCAAACTCGGCCCACGGCAATCAGGATGCAGCTTTTTCCCTGAATGCAAGAGCCCTTTTCCTCCTCCCCTGAGAGGTGTGCCGGACAACTGAGCGAGAAAGCTGGAGAAAAATCTTAGTGTTGCCATTCTCCAAACTCTAGCTAAGGCAGACTATTTGTTAATAACCAACTTGATCCTATCTGACAGTTTAAAACAGAACATTCCCATGCCCTACTCTGACATCTCTGAGTCTCATGAAAGGTAAATGAAGCTATCTGCCCAGCACATCTTGGCTAACAGTCAGTCAAATAGGGATTACAATCTGTACAATCAGATGAGGGGGGGGGGAATATACACGGTCATCATAATGCAAGCTCCTTGTATCTAATACTGACTGAAGATACACACTGACCTGGGGCATTACACAAATAGACTAATTCCAGGAGCTAGAAAACATAATATGAACCATGAAGGAGGGGAGGGCAGAAGATTAGTTTTGTTTATTTGTTTTCTGAAACGGGGTCACCCTGTAGCCCCAGCTGGCCTGAAACTCACTATATAGACCAGGCTGGCCTGGATCTCACAGAGATCCCCTGCCTCTACCTCCTGGGTACTGGGATAAAAGGCATGCACTATCACATTTGGCAGATAAGTGGATTGTTAAATAACTTCCCTGTGTTACTTTTTCATTGCTGTGACAAAAATAACTTAAATGGGGAAAAGATTTGTTTTGGCTCATGTTGCTGAGATTTCAATCCACGATCAGCTGACTCCATTGCCTTTAAGCCTGTGGCAAGACAAACATCACAGTAGAAGACAGGCAGAGGAAAGCTGCTCATCCGGTGGCAGCCAGGAAGGAGAGAGAGGCAGGATCCAAGAATAAGATATATGCTTCACAGCAGGCCCCCCAATAACATCCTTCTTCTCACTAGGCCCCACCCCTGAGTAGTCCATTGATAAATTTAGTGACCTCATGCTCCAGTCACCTCTCAATAAAGTCACCAGCTGGGGACCAAGCCTTCAACGCACAAATTTTTTTGTGTGTGAGGAGGAGATAATTCACTACATAACAAACATAACAGTCCCACTCAACTCTTTGCATATAAAGGGCCTTGAAAACACTCAGGTTCCCTGAATACAACATCAATATCCATAACAGTTCAGGTCAAAGCAACCTTAGCCATGTTTCTGCAAGTCCCTCCAAGACAGCCAAAGGCCAAGGCCTAGCTAGGCAGGGCAAAACCCTGAGGCTGCTTCAGTGGGGTCACCCCAACCCCAGCAGACTTCAGGACCCTCTGTCTCTATGCTGAAGAACACAGACTTTTTCTGAGAATACAAGTCTCTAAGAGTGTTAGAGGGCTGTAAACTTCTGGAAGACAGGAAGGGTCACTTCTCTCAAAATCCAGCCCATAATGCCTGGAGACGTTATTTTAATAATAAAGCATGTCATTTAGGGGAAGTATTTCCTTATAAACGGCACCTCTTTCTACAAGAAATGTAAAAAAAAAGAGATCGTAGTGACCCTTCTGGAAACAATTTTCAACCTGTCACAGCTCACAGTCCCACCACAGAGTCTAAATCCCTAACCTAAATTACTCTTCAGAGATGAAAAATCGACTCTTTCTTCTCTTGATGAAATAGTGTGTGACTGGTCCCTGCAGCCTGTTTTTTACACATATTAATACATTTAGCAGCGTCTCTTCTCCAAATCAAATCACTTCACTTCTTTACCTTTTCTCCTTACTTTATTTTCCTTCGGCTGTCCTGGTTTTTTAATTTTCTGTTCTGTTCTGCATAAAGACACCATGACAGAAAGATAGGACCAGCAACAGTAAGGACAGTAAACTCCTGGAAGAAGGACAGGGTCTGCCTTGTTGAGTGATGCACTCCCAGCCTGGATTGGATCAGAAGACTAGTCAGGACCAGAAAGTCTGGAGATCTGAAAGAGCCACTGGAACTGTTTCCAAATAGTTCCCCATTGGGCTGGAGAGATGGCCTAGTGGTTAAGAGCGCCGACTGCTCTTGCAGAGGACCTGGATTCCATCCCCAGCACCCACATGGCAGCTGAGAACCGTCTGTAACTCCAATTCCAGGGGAATCCAACACCCTCTTCTGACCTCTGCCGCATTGCATGACACGGGTGCACAAACCTGCATGCAGACAGTACATTCATACACATATAAAAATAAATAAATAAAATTTTTTTAAAGATGAAAAAAAGAATAGTTCCCCTATTCCCAGATGATCCTGAGCATAAACTAGATGTTAGACCTCAAAGGATGACAGTGGAACTGAAAGGCTAAAATCACTGTAACTTCTGGAATCCTGATACTAGTGACATAAAAGGAGGAAAGGGCCACAGGCCTTTGCTCTTCAAACCAAAGAGAAAAGTAATGGAGGTTGCTGCATCCCCTTAGAATGAGAATGGTTAGCTTATTGACATTTTCCAGTCTTCTAGTTAATGCTTCAGCCCAGGGCTTTATGACAGGGGTTTATGTGCCCTATGATACCACAAAAGGGCAGAAAAAACAAACCCAGAAACAACTAAACACAATGAGAAAAGTTAAAGGGCACAGAGTTGTTGGAAGCTATAAGAAAGAAACGGATGTGGAATCAGAAGGAACTGGATTGCACCTGGCAACTCAGCCACTCAAGCTGAATTATTTTAAATCTCTCTGAGCCTCAGTTTCCTTATCTATGACATCGCCTGCAACAACAAATACAAAAGTTCCTATTCCAGTATGTGCGCACTACAAGCAAGGCCAGGCACATAATCTGCTGTTCTTTTATAAAATGAAAACACAGGCCCTCCCTCCTCCCAAACCAGAAGGAGCTTCATGATGGCCACAGGAGAGAACTAGGCCAAACAGCCCTTCTAAGATCCATGTGAAGCCATCTTCAACCTCGAGAACTTGGATTTAGGATTTAGGAAGCCTTAAGATTGACTCCATATTTAGCACTTTCCTTCCCCCATGTCTGTTTCCCTATGTAAAGAGCTAGTCAAAAAAAAAATCTTGAAGAATAAATTTATTAAATAACTTAAATAAAATCTTGGGTCAGGCAGATGGCTCTACAGATAGAAAGATACTTGCCACCTGGCGATGCAAGCCTAATGACTTGAGTTCAGTCCCCAGAACCCATATAAAGGTGAACTGGCACCACAAACCTGTAAGTGATATACAGACAGAATCTGTGTCTAGTTTGCTAACTGATAACTCCCTAGCAAGAGACTAGGTCAATAGGTATCCATACATGAAGGAGAAGAAGAGTCAAGATCTCTTGTTCAAACTAGCTGGGGACTATGGACCTAGTGCAGAGCTAAATGGTTATGCCAGCAGCTGGGAGTCGGCACACTGCTCTGTTTTAACAAAAGCAAGAAATCTTGTGAAACTGTCCACATGGCACATAACGTTCATAGTATATACCACACACTGCACCGAAGAAGCGAGGGACCAAGCTTTTACCAGATTTGCAGTTAGGATTAGATGCACCCTTAGGTCAAACTTTTAAACTTCTTAGGCATCACAGGCCACACTGATAAAAAGTGTAGGAAGTTATTGATTCATCTACCAAATATTTCTAACTAGGCCTCTCCCAGGCTTTAAAGTCATTGCTTCTGTTCTCTACAACTTTCATCCTAATAAAGATGTCAGAAAATGGCAATGTTCAATATTTCCTTAGAGTCTTTTCCAGTCCTGAAAATTCTATGAAAAAAAAAAAACCTCTGGAACTTTTTATTAAAAAATAAGTGTAATTTAGAACAGCTAGTCTCTAAAAAAAGTTATAGTGAATTCCCTCCACCTTAAAAGTGAAAGCATGCGGGGCTGGAGAGATGGCTTAGTGGTTAAGAGCACTGACTGTGCCAGCAGAGGACCCAGGTTCAATTCCCAGCACCCACATGGTGGCTAAGAACCATCCATCCATAACTCCAGCTCTAGGAGATCTGATGCCTTCTTCTGGCATCCTCGGGCATTTCACAACACAGGTGCACTTACACTCAATGCGGGCAATACACTGATTCACAAAAAATAAAAATAATAAATTAAAATTTTTTAAGTGAAAGCATGTTTGAGAGAACCCAAGTTTCTTAGCTAAGGTAGAGTGCACAATACCACTACAAGAGTCTATACTTAATGTTTCTTACTTTAAAATAAATCTGGCCAGACGTGGTGGCACACGCCTTCCTTTGATCCTAGCACTTGGGAGGCAGAGGCAGGTGGATCTTTGTGAGTTCAAGGCCAGCCTGGTCTACATAGTGAGTTCCAAGACAGCTGGAGCTACAGGGAGACACTGTCTTGAAAAGACAAAAAAATAATTTTAATTAATTAATTAACTAACTAAAATAAAGCTGTAAACATAGGACCATAAAATATTTGAGAACATATAGAATAAACTATCTGATAATATTCAAATAAATTTTAGTTCCAAAGCTCTTATTTACAAGTCAAATAGCCAGAGTCTTTTTTTTTTAATGTAGTAAAACTCTACCTTTAGAAAAAAAAAAATCAGGAAAGATAGAAATACTTTTTTTTTTAATGGGGACCTTTGCCAAGTGACCTCATATTCTAATGCAACTTAATTATTTTTAACTTTTACTTAATTTTTTATGTGTATGAATGTACTGTCTGCATGCAGGTTTGTGCACCCGTGTCATGCAATGCCGCGGAGGTCAGAAGAGGGTGTCGGATTACCCTGGAACTGGAGTCAAAAACGGTTCTCAGCCACCATGTGAGTGCTGGGGATCAAACCCAGGTCCTCTGCAAGAGCAGTCGGCGCTCTTAACCGCTAGGCCATCTCTCTAGCCCAGGAATAAATACTTTGTAAAGCAATAAACCTACCCATGAGAGAAATAGCTTTGAAGTATAGACTAATGGTTAATACTGAAATCGAAACATCAAAATACTTTAATTTCTGTTTCATTCATTCTCATTTATAGTCAACTAACATAAAATGGTTACAAAGGTTAATTTTGTTAAAGACCTTGGAGAAAAGAGGAAAGAAGTACTTTTTCTTGAATCCTAAAGATTATAAAATAGGAAACCAATAACATTCTACACCTTCATATAAATTAATCTAATTTAGGAATAATTTAGAACTATGATTTATGCAGAATTTGTTCTTAGCCAAGAAAAATTTTATGCTACTAGTATCAAAACCACACCACCTACAGCTGCCACATATTATATATCTGCACTGATTTACATAATTTAGGAGACATAGAAAGGGAATCAAAAATATATAATTGAAGATCAAACCAGGAGAGGCATGAGACCATTACGTCCCAGCTGGAGTCTCGGTTGTTCAAGCAAGATCAAACACCTGTGAAAGATGGTGTCCAACACAGACTACAAGTTGAAAAAATGACACTAGGTATTTGTCCTTGAAAAACAACCATCTTTCTGTCACTGACCAATATAACTCACAAGAATCTGAACACTATCTTGTTCTCACGGGCACAGAAAGGGACTGTTTCGATGAGGTGATTTCCACAGACATCTTTCTTCTGTGGTTTTTACAGAGCAGAAACTTTAAAATGTTTATTCCCTAGATACGAACAAGTATTCTAAACATCCTTTGAATTCATGGAGGCAACACTTTATCAAATAATAAATTGCCTAATAATGAAATCATTACTTGATCTAAATGCTACATGGATTATGCTACCCTCCTTGTAAAGTTCATAATCTGGCTCCCCACAGGGAGTCAATTATCATTTCTTAGCTATGAAGACACAAAGCAGGTCTGCTGGGTGCTACCAGGTAAGGACAGCCTGTTGTCATTAAGTCTTGCTACAGTCAGTGAAGGATAAGCCAGGATCAACGTTCAGACTTCTCATGCATAAGAAGCTCTGCAAGGAAAATGTCCATGCTCCCCCAACAAATGAACAAATCATTTGAAACACTTTTATGTAGAATTCATTTTATGTCATTATATTCCAGTTCAATAAAGAGTTCATTATTTCTGATAATCAGAAAATGCTGAGACTTGAGAGGTTTATCCCACAGAAAATCCATTTAGTATGTCATCGTACTTAGCTCAGACCATAAAGGCCAGTTGGGTTGGAATGGTACATTTCTGGCTTTTAGAATTAACCCTGCTTGGCTAAAGGAGGCTCCGCTGGGGCAGTAGCACACAACCCTGCCCTCAGTAATCTGGAGCCAGTCTCCCCAGCCGAGAAAAACACTGAACTCTGAGAGCCTAATATCAATCAGTAAGTAGATCAAACTCTGGAGCCACCTACCTGCCATTTGCTATAGAACCAGAGAACTCTGACATGCATCAGAAGTACAATTCTTTTCTTCTCTCTCTTTTTTTTTTTTTACAGATTTTTTTATTAATTTTTTATTTATTTATTTATTTATTTATTTGTTTGTTTGTTTGTTTATTTATGTGTAGGAATGTACTGTCTGCATGCAAGTCTGTGCACCCGTGTCGTGCAATGCCGCGGAGGACAGAAGAGGGTCTCGGATTCCCCTGGAACATGGCGGCTGAGAACCGTCTGAATCTTCTCTCTGTTTTTGACAGTATCTCCCTGTATCCCTAGCTAACCTGGAACTCAATATGTAGACCAGGCTGGCTTTGAACTCCCAGGGATCTGCCTGCCTCTGCCTCCCAGGTGCTGTGATTAAAGGTGAGCACCACCACATCCAGTGAGAAGTATAATTCTTGATCTTAAAAATATGAAGATGAGGCTGGAGAGATGGCTCAGGAGTTTAAGAGCACTTGCAGAGGATCTGGGTTCAGTTCTCAGCACTCACATAGTGGCTGACAACTGTCTGTAACTCCAGTTCCAGTGGACCAAACAACCTCTCTGACCCCTGCAGGCATTGTCATGGGCACACTTATATACATGCAGCCAATACAGTCAAACACATACAAAAATGAAAATAAAATAATAAAATAAAATAAAATAAAATAAAAAGCATAAAGTCAGGGCTGGGTGTTGTGGCACTCACCTTTAATCCCAGCATTCAGGAGGCAGAGGCAGGCACATCTCTGTGAGTTCAATGCCAGCCTGGTTTACATAGCAAGTTCCAGGCCAGCTGAGGCTACAGAGATCTATCTCAAAAAGACTCCCCCCAAAAAGTAAGACCTATAAAGATAGGTCCTTCACCTGTAAAGAACTCAATGCTGTGGTTGTTCCCCAAGCTCCCAATGTACTTGGGAGATGCCCCCAGCTGAAGCATTAGCCGCCCCAGTGGTACAGCCCAGAAGTCTCAGAAGAACCTTTCATTCTCTTTCATACATTCATCTTTTCTTTATTATTTTTATTGTATGTGTATGGGTGTATTGCTGCATGTGTGTAAAGTGCACCTGTGTCATGCAATGCCTGCAGTCAGATTCCCCTGGAACTGGATTTAGGGACAGTTGTTAGCTGCCATGTGCATTCTGGGAATTGAAACCAGGTCCTCTGTAGCATGCCTCAGGGCACCTCATGGCTGAGGGTCTGGCCCTGGCCCAAGGAGGAGCAAGCAGCATGGCCTAGGTGTGTGATGCTGGGTGGGGCAAGGTGCGCAGTGGCACAGAGTTGGGGGACTTATGATTGGCTCTGGGAACTGACATCATTTATTTTATAAAAGCAGGCTGTAGCAAGGAGTAAATTTGAATTTCATAGTAACATCATCACGGAATTCCAGGCCGTTATTTTTTATTAATTATCGCGCATAGAGGCTAAGGTAGGCCTGCATTTCGTTCAGGTGGCCAGTGGGTTGGAAAGAGATTCCTTTGCGGATCACCAATCTGGGTAGCTGGTGTTGTGTGAGTGGGTATTGGCTGAAGGGAGGTGATCAGCCATCAGCCTGAAATTGCTGTCCAGGCTCTGGGCAGGTGAGAAGCCACGACCAAGAGTGGAACACGTGTCTCGTGGGTCCAGGCTAAGGGCCTGGGTTCAAAGTATCAACCTAGCACTCGGGAGGCAGAGGCAGGTGGACCTCTGTGAGTTCAAGGCCAGCCTGGTCTACAGAGTGAGTTCCAGGACAGCTGGGGCTACAGGGAGACCCTGTCTGGAAAACACCAAAAAAAAAAAAAAAAGAAAGAAAGAAAGTATCAACCAGGCCTGGCTACTGGAAGTAGTCGCTGGTCTCTGCGCAGAGAGGCCAGCTCCCCACAGTGTCTGTAAAGTGGGCACTGTGTCCCCAACCCCCTTAGCAGGGCCGCGTGGTCCCTGTTCAGCATAAAAAGAAAGCTTCCTACAGTCCTCTGCGAGAGCAGTTGGTGATTACACTGAGCCATCTCCTCAGCACCCCTTCTTTAGAGATAGAGTCTCCCTGTAGCCCCAGCTGACCAGGAACTCGCTATATAGACCAGGCTGGTCTTGAACTCACAGAATTTGCCGGCCTCTGCCTCCCAAGTGCTGGGATTAAAAGATGTGTGCCACCATGACTGGCGTACATTCATTTAATTTTGTTTACACGTTTTTGGTTTCACTGGGTAATTTTTTCCTCTCGTTCCCTCTCTTCCATTTTCCTTTTCACCCTGGGCTTTTATCTTCTTTTCTCTCCACTATACAGTTAGTGGTGTTTTGACTTTATCTTTGAGTTTTCATTCCTCTTCTGACATTTGTCTAACTTTGATTTGGGACTTTCTCCTTCCTGGGAAATCTTTTCTTATTTTGTCTGATCTCCTGCTCGTCCCTCTTCCTCCCCAGCACAGGCTTCTCTGCTGCCTGTCTGCTCTTTCCCTCATCTCCTCTTGCTTCTCCCCTGCCTTCCCCCTTCCTCCCTCCCTTTATATCATTCATTTACATTTCTACATTTACCTTAAATCATTTTGAACTTTCCTCTTTTGCTTTGCTGTGTTCTATTGTATGATCACTGCTCATACAAGTAGGCTTTTACTTTATTTTAATTGTATTTTGAAATCTTGTATGGGCAGACATTCTTGCTACTACAGCAGCTCAAGTTCTCCTTTCTGAGTGATATTCAGGAAGAAGAGCCCAAAATTAAATGGGAGCATATATATATAAACAAATACATGTGCAATTTGAAACACAAACATACATACATGTACACAAAAAATAACAGATAAAGACAAAAAAGCAGTATGACTCTTCCAAAAGATAACTCTTCAACTACTAAATGCAACAATATTAACAGTTAAAATGCTGAAGAGTTGCCGGGCGTGGTGGCGCACGCCTTTAATCCTAGCACTTGGGAGGCAGAGGCAGGCAGATCTTTGTGAGTTCAAGGCCAGCCTGGTCTACAGAGTGAGTTCCAGGACAGCTGGGGCTACAGGGAGACCCTGTCTCAAAAAGACCAAAAAAAAAAAAAAAAAAAAGGCAGCTGTGTTCAATTTTACTAATAAAATGAAACAAGGAGTAAGGGCGCACGAATGGCTCAGCAGAGAAAGGTGCTTGCTGAACAAGCCTGGCAACCTGAGTTAGCTGCCCAGGGCCTATTTAAGAGTGGAAGGAGTGAGCCAAATCTACAAACTTATGCTCTAACCTCTACACACATGCATTACCCACACACACATACTCTGTACCAAACACAACACATGATACACCCACACACCATTGCACACAACACGTACACTAAAATAATAAAACAATTTACAAGTAACCATAGGCTGGGGATGTGTTATGGATTAGTGCTTGCCATGCAAGCATGAGGACCAGGGTTCTGATTTCCAGGAGCTGGTAGCCATGGTGGCCGCCTGTATCTAGGAGCTGGTAGGCATGGTGGCCACCTGTATCTAGGACTGCTAGGCATGGTGGCCGACCTGATCTAGGAGCTGGTAGGCATGGTGGCCGCCTGTATCTAGGAGCTGGTAGGCATGATGGCCGACTGTATCTAAGAGCTGGTAGGCATGGTGGCCGCCTGTATCTAGGAGCTGGTAGGCATGGTGGCCGCCTGTATCTAGGAGCTGCTAGGCATGGTGGCCGCCTGTATCTAGGAGCTGCTAGGCATGGTGGCCGCCTGTATCTAGGAGCTGGTAGGCATGGTGGCCGACCGTACCTAGGAGCTGCTAGGCATGATGGCCGACTGTATCTAGGAGCTGGTAGGCATGATGGCCACCTGTATCTAGGAGCTGGTAGGCATGATGGCCGACCATATCTAGGAGCTGGTAGGCATGGTGGCCGACCGTTTCTAGGAGCTGGTAGGCATGGTGGCTGCCTGTATCTAGGAGCTGGTAGGCATGGTGCCACCTGTATCTAGGAGCTGGTAGGCATGGTGGCCACCTGTATCTAGGAGCTGCTAGGCATGGTGGCCGCCTGTATCTAGGAGCTGGTAGGCATGGTGCCACCTGTATCTAGGACTGGTAGCCATGGTGGCCGACTGTATCTAGGAGCTGGTAGGCATGGTGGCCAACTGTATCTAGGAGTTGGTAGCCATGGTAGCCAACTGTATCAAAGCACTGGGAAGGCGGAGACAGGGCATTCACCAGGCAAGGTGGCTATCTAGACTAGCTGGAATTGGCAAATTTTTGGTTCAACAAGGGACCCTTCCTCAATAAATAAAATGGAAAGAGATTGAAGAAGACACCTCATGTCAACTTTGGGCCTACACACATGCACATGTACATGCACATGTGCAGATACCTAAGAACACGCATATAGGGCTGGAGAGAAGGCTCAGCAGTTAAGAGCACTAGCTGCCTTTGTAGAAGACTTGGCTTTCGGTCTCAGAACACATATAGTGGCTACCAATCATCTGTAACTTCGGTTCCAGGAGAACCAATGCTGTCTTCTGGCCTCCATGGGCATAAACATGGTGCATTACATACATGTAAAACACTCATACACAGAAAATAAAAATAATTCAAAAAAGAACAAGCATACACATACCACACATGCATACACATTTTTTTAAGACGTATACAGATGAATTCAATTCAGGATATGGGAAAGAAAGACAACAAAATGAACAAAATAATCAGCAATATACATGAAAAAGTCAATGGAAGAATTCAACGAGGAAGTTGAGGGGTTTTTTTCTTAGAAAAGAAACAAATTAAAAGCTTAATGTATGAAATTTAAAAACACATGGAAAATGTCACCAATAGATACAACCAAGAAGAAGAAAGAATATCAATGAAGGACAAGACTGAGGAAATAACATGCTCAAATATTAATAAGGAGAAGTACCCAGGCATGGTAGCACGTGTCTGTAATCTCAGTATTGGGAGTCAGAGGCATAACTACAAGTTTAAGGCCAGCCTGATTCTAAATAGCAAATTTTAAGCCAACCCTGACTCAGAAAACTAAAAATAAAGAATTTAAGGAAAAAGAGCATGACTACAGCATTCTCTGCTATGTGATCAAACCTGAGAATCCACAGGTCAGGAGCTGAGATAAACACCATAGACTTGGGGAATCTACTCCACAATATAAAAAGGCAGAAAGTCTCAAATCTGGAAGAAAAGAAGGGCAACGAAGCATAAGAGGCATTTAGAACCGAAGATGAACCTCCCAGGACCTATTATAGTCAAGATGTCAGGGGCTAGAGAAATTGCTCAGTGGTTAAGAGTGCATACTGCTTATGCAGAGGACCCAGGTTTGGTTCCCAGCACCCTTGTCAGGCAGCCCACAACAACCTGTAGTTCCAGCTTCAGGGGATCCAACTCCCTCTTTTGGTCTGAACATGAACATCACACAAACTCAAACTCATCTACACAAACCTGTACACAGACACACCCGCATTTTGTTTAAATCTTCAACATGTGAAAAAAATCAAAGTAAAGAAACAATATTAAGACTGGGCGTGGTGGAGCATGCCTTTAACCTAGGCACTTGGGAGGTAGACGCAGGTGGATTCAAGGCCAGCCTGGTCTACATAGCGAGTTCCAGGCCAGCTGTGGCTACAGGGAGAACCTGTCTCAAAAAAAAAAAAAAAAATACCCCCCCCCCAAAAAAAAGAATAAATGCTATGACCGGCCAGCACTGGAGCAGACTGCAGAGGAGGAAGGGCAGAGGGGAGGGTACCCAGAGAAAAGCTGTTAAATGCTATGGGATTGAGAAGTTGAATAATTCTCTGATTTTATCACATTGAAGGATTTAGGGGGAAGTAATAATTGCGTAAAAACTAAGAAAGTAAAAAAATAATCTCAATATCAAAATGTACAAAACTGTAATTATCAAGTAGTAAAATGTATNAATAACATCAGATTTCTCATCAGCATTCCCAAAAGTCAAGAAAGTATGGAATGATATAAAGTCTTGAAAGTAAATAACTGCCAACCAAGGTTGTGATATCTAGCAAAGCTTTCTTTTAAAATTGGCAGAGGGGGGAGGGTATTTCAACAAGCACAAATTGGTAAAACCATTCATGATGACCAAAACAGCACAAAATAAGATACTTAAAGGAATACTATATACATAGGAAGAAGAAAGACAGTCTCAGTCTTAAAGTAGAGCTAGAAAGGAATCCATCCTGGCCAACACAGGAAACACACAATACTAAAAGGGAGAAAAGTAAAGAAAAAAAGTAATCTAACCAACTAGAACAGCAACTCGAAAATTTACAGGAACAGGCAAATGTCTCTCTATAATAGCATTACATGTAATAAGCCTCAACTTACAACAAAGAGACACGGGTTAGCTGATGAGAATGAAAGAGAAAAATGAAGGCATGAAAGCAGAAGGACTGGTTGAGAAGAGGAAGGCATAAAAAGAGGGTAATGGGAGTGAATATGATCAAAATATCTAATAATTCAGGGCTGGAGAGAGGGCTTAGCAGTTAACAGTACTAATTGCTCTTGCAGAAGACCCAGGTTCAGTTCCCAGCATCCATCTGGCAGCTAACAATCATCCATAACTCCAGTTCCAGGGAATCCAACACCCTCTTCTGACCTCTTTGGGCTGCACAGCACAGGTGCTCCTACCTACATGCAAGCAATACACTTATAAACATAAAACAAAAATAATAAATAAAATATTTTTTAAAAAGAATAACTCATAGAATTAATAAATAAAAATGGTTCTTTGAAAAGGTAAAGGGAATAGAGAAATGATTCATCAGTTAAGAGCACTTGTTGCTCTTGCAGAGGGCTCAAGGTTCTGTACCCAGAAACCTTATAGGGTTGCTCACAACTTTGTGTAATTCCAGCTTCAGGGCATCTATTGTCCTCTTCTGCACCCATACACATATGCACAGATACACACACACACACACACACACAAACAAAAAGAAATCTTAAGGGCTGGAGAGATAGCCTAGTGGTTAAGAGCACCAACTGCTCTTGCACAGGACCCAGGTTCGATCCCCAGCACCCACATGGCGCTAAGAACCGTTTGTAACTCCAATTCCAGGAGAACTCCAGTTCCGAGACCGTCTTCTGACCTCTGCGGCATTGCACGACACGGGTGCACAGACCTGCATGAAGACAGTACATTCATACACATACAAAAATAAAATACAAAAATAAATAAATTTTTTTAAAAAAAGAAATCTTAAAAAAAAAAATAAGATACAATAACAAGATTGGTAAATACCTAGCCAAACCAACCAAAAGAGAAAACCTGAATTAATAAAATTCAATGCCTGGCATGGTAGTGCATGACTTTAATCCTGGCACTCGGGAGGCAGAGGCAGGTGGATCTTTGTGAGTTCAGGCCCACCCTGGTCTACAGAGTGAGTTCCAGAACAGCTGGAGCTACAGGGAGACCCTGTCTTGGAAAGACCCCCCCCAAAAAAAAAAAAAATTCAAGAGGAAAAGCAAGGAGTTCATTATTATTATAATGATATCATTAGGAAATGAATACTCTGAAAACATATTCCTCCAAACTGGAAGATCTAGAAGAAATGAATAACTTCCTAAACATAAATGCCTACTAAAATTAAACTGAGAAAATGCAAACAACTTAAACAGCTCTATAATAAGCAACAAATTTGATGCAATAACAAAAAGTGTTCCCACTAAGAAAGGCTCAGACCAGACAGATTCAAAGCCAAAACCTATCCAACCTGTAAGGAAGATCACTATAAAAATTGTTCCACAATCTCAGCGGCTACTGGCAGGTGAGAGAGGAGGGCACAACATCATGTCATCTGCAAATAAGGATGTTGTGCTTAAAAGACTCTAAATACTCTACAGAAAATTGTATCTGATAAACCTCTTCAGCAATGAAGCAGGATACAAAATCAAAAACAAAATTTAGCAGCTTTTCAATAACAAGTTTGCCAAGAAGAAATTGAATTAAACTTTTGAATTAAGAAGTTGAAGAACTGGGGCTCGAGAGCTGGCTCATTGGTTAAAAGTACCTGCTGCTCTTCTAGGTCCTGAACTTTGATCTTAGCACCCAGGTGGCTAGCTCACAACTGCTTGTAACTCAGCTCCAGATGATATGACAATCTCTTCTGGCCTCTAGGAGCACCAACACGTGTGGCATACACACATACATAAATTAATAATGGTAATGATCAGGATAATTGATAATTTTTAATCTTTTTTTAATTTAATATTTTCTTATATGTATGAGTGTACTGTCTGCATGTAGATTGGTGCGCCCGTGTCTTGCAATGCCGTGAAGGTCAGAAGAGGGTGTCAGATTCCCCTGGAACTGGAGTTAAAGACGGTTCTCAGCTGCCATGTGGGTGCTGGGGATCAAACCTGGGTCCTCTGCAAGAGTAGTTGGCACTCTTGACCACTAGGCCATCTCTCCAGCCCAATAATTGATCATTTTTTAAAGAAATTAAGGAAAACACTAAAAGATGGAAAGAGTTTGCTTGCTCATGAATGGGAGGATATATTAGAGAGATGGTTATATCACTGAAAGCAACCTACAGATTCAATGCAATCCCCATCATAATTCTAAATACCTTATTTACAGAAATATAAAAGACAATCTGAAATTTCATATGGAAGCACAAAATATATGGAATACCCAAAACACTGCTAAGGAGAAACAGCAATCCAGAAGATATCACAATATCTGATCTTGAATTATCCCACAGAGCCAGAGTGACAACGACTATATGGTACTTCTACAAAAACAGATACATAGACCAGAGGAATGGAACAGAGGACCTAGAAATAAATCCATACTGTTACATCTACCTAATTTTCTTTTTTTTTTTTTTTTTTTGGTCTTTTCGAGACAGGGTCTCCCTGTAGCCCCAGCTGTCCTGGAACTCACTCTGTAGACCAGGCTGGCCTTGAACTCACAAAGATCCACCTGCCTCTGCCTCCCAAGTGCTAGGATTAAAGGCGCGTGTCACCATGCCTGGCCAAGTTTATTTTATTTTGTTACATCTACCTAATTTTCAATGAAAGTACAAAAAGAACACATGGAGAAAAGAGAACCTCAACAAGTGGTGCTGGGAAAATTGTATATTCAGATGTAGAAGAATAAAACTAGATCCATATCTCTCCTTTTATACCAAAATCAATTCAAAATAAATAAAGATCTTAATGGAGGATATAAAATTTTGAAGCTGCTAAATAATATCTTAAGGAAAATAATTCAAGATATAGACAAAGGCAACATCTTTCTGAAACTGACTCTAGTAACACAGGAAATAATATCAAGAATACACAAATGAGTTCGTATGAAATTTAAAAGCTTCTGCACAGCAACCGGGCATAGTGGCGCATGCCTTTAATCCTAGAACTCGGGAGGCAGAGGCAGGTGGATCTTTGTGAGTTCAAGGCCAGCCTGGTCAACAGAGTGAGTTCCAGGACAGCTGGGACTACAGGGAGACCCTGAAAAGACAAAAAACTTCTGCACTGCAAAGGAAACAGCAGACTGAAAATTCAGCCAAGGGAAAATTTTACCAAGACATCCAGTGAGATTAGTATCTAGAATCTATAAAGATTTTCTTACTTAAATACTAAGAAAAAAAAATCATACAATTAACAAATGGGGACAGAGGGCTGGAGAGAGTGGAGAGAGGCCTCTGTGGTTAAGAATGCTGCCATACAAGCATAGGATCTGAGTTTGGGTCACAGCACCCACATAACAAGACAAGCGGGGTATCAGGTATTCCTATGATCCCAGTGCTGTGGGATCAGGTACAGGAGAATCTCTAGGGCTTGCTGGCTGCCAGTGTAGAGAGCTCCAGGTTCAGGGAGCTACCCTGCCTCAAAGAAATAAGCAGAGGAGTAATAAAGAATAGTGTCTGATATCTGGCCTCTACACACACACACACACACACACACACAAAATTGATAAATGGACTACTGAACTCAATGGTCAGTTCTAAAATTAAATACGAATGGCCAATAAATATTTGAAAATTTGCTCAACATCTTTAGCCATCATAAAAATTCAAATTAAAGCTGTTTTGAGAGACTATCACACCCTAGTCAGGATAGCTAATATCAACAAAACAAATGTCAGTGAATGCCAGTGCACGACAACTTTATACACTGCCAGTGAGAAGGTATACCAGAGTGGGCAGTGTTCTGCGGAAAAGTTAAATGTGCCAGTGAAACAGTTCAGAGGGTAAAACCTGGTTAGTTAGATCCCCAGAACCCACACGGTAGAAGAGAACCAACTCACACAAATTGTCCTGTGACCTCCACACCAATGCCTATTATCCAGTTATACCATTAACCTTACTCCTAGTTGTAGAGTGATTTTAGTCAAAAGTCTGTGTCCACACCCAAGTAGTGGCAATATTTGAAACAATAAGAAATTATAGAGAGATCAGCCCTAAATGGACCACCTGTATCACACCCTCTCCTCCCAAAACTCAGGGATCATCGTGGAAGAAAGGGTGGAAAGATTGTAAGAGCCAGAGGCAGTGGGTGACTGCAAGGAAACAGTGCTTTTCAGACACAACACGGCAGATGCACGTATAAATGCACAGTGGTTGTGACAGCATGCAGACCCGCACAAGCTCAAGGCAGACAAAATCCCAGCATGGAGAAGGGAGGTGCGGAAGAATCCTCAGCCCTAGCTGAGAAACTATCAACAACTGACAGCTGCTGGGAGAGGAGGAGTCGGCTTTCTTTATGGTGTGACATATACAAATCGACCACCCTCCAGTGGGCGGCCACACGGTGAACATTATATGCGCAGCACAAATTGGCCTGGATAAGTTTCTTTGAGAAAGAGAGAGAGAGAGAGAGAGAGAGAGAGAGAGAGAGAGAGAGAGAGAGAGAGAGAGAGGAGAGAAGTGAACACAGATGATTTGGATGCATATGGAAAGGAAGGGTGGACCTGGAAGGACTTGGGGGAGGGGAGTGAATAGGGTCAGAATATGCTATGAAATTCTCAGATAGTGAAAAGAGGGAAACAAAAGAAAGTTAATGTGTCCTCTTTCCCAAGTTCTCGGCTGCCTCTAACCCATCTTGAAACTCCTTAAAATGCAAAATCACACCTACTTCCTTAGCTACTTTTGTTTTCTGGTACTGGAGATAAAAACTAGGGCTCTGTGCACACCAGGCCAGTGCAGTCAGTACCACTGAGCTATATCTCGGGCGTTTGTTTGTTTGTTTGTTTGTTTGTTTGTTTGTTTATGTATGTATGTATGTATGTATGTATGTGCATATGTTTGTGTGTGTGTTGAGGGCAAAGGTCCATGTTGGGTGTTTTCCCCAATAATTCTCCACCTTTTATGTGTGTGTGTGTGTGTGTGTGTGTGTGTGTGTGTGTGTGTGTGTAGAAGTGTTCTGCTTGTATGCAGGCGCACCATGTGAATGCAATGCCTAGAGAGGCCAGAAGAGGCCATCAGATCTCTGGGAACTGGAGCTACACTCAGTTGTTAGCCACCATGTGAGTGCTAGGTATTGAACCCAGGTCCTCTGCAAGAGTTCACTGATTGGCTAGACTGGCTGGCTCTCAAAGCCCAGGATCTTCCTGTCTGTCCCTCCCAAGCACTTGAAATAAATAAAGGCAGTATTGCAGCGCCCAGCTTTAGCTTTACAGGGTGAGCATAGAAAACAGTGGGTTTCACGCTGATCTTTTCACACATACAATATATGATAGTGTGGACGCATGTGTGTCATACTGTATATTGTTGTACCTTGCTCATATTCCATGTAATTTTTGATGCAGTCCTTCATACCTCAGTATAAAATAAATGATCACTTCCAGAAATACCTATCATGAAATGCATAAATTAATAAGTCTACTGAGAGATAATACATATTGATCAACACAGGTCTGTTTTCAGCCCAGAAATAAATGGGCTCCCCACCGGAGTCACTGGGGAGATTCTGAAAATTTCCCCATCCCACACCCATATAGGTAACAGAGCCTCCGGGCTGGGACCGGGGCACCTTTTTTGTTTTTGTTTCCATTTCCCTGGGTGATTCCAGATGACAGCCCTGGCTGAGATCCTTTGGCTTTAAAGCATTAATTAATTACAAGTCTCTATGGCTGGAGATAAGCTTCTGCTCAGCTTAACCACACAATGTTATAAAATTCTGACACTGGCCTGGTTCCAAAAAACAGTCATTTGTGAATAGACATGGATGTTCAATTTCAAGTTGGCATGGAGTAAAAGCAGGACATGAGATAATAAAGGTGCTTACAATCCTCCTTCTAGTTGGGCAGAAACCACTATCCTTAACCTTTAAATAGGAAAATTTATGAGAATATATGTCAGTTATACAACAAGAGACCAAACACAGGCAAATATAAGTGGACAAAAAAGCTTTTCAGGGCTAGAGAAATGGCTCAGTGGTAAAGAGCACTGGCTACTCTTGCAGAGGATCTGGGTTCTATCCCTGGGTTCTATGGACAGTGGCTAACAACTGTCCATAAATCCAGTTCCACAGGATTCAACACCCTCTTCTGAACTCCATATGCATTGCACAACATGGGTGCACTTACATACATGCAGACAATACACTCATACATATAAAACAAAAGTAATAGATAAAATATTGGAAAAAAAGTTTTCACAGATTCTATACTTATTCTACCCAGGCAGAGCCTATTTCTCAGCACAATCCTGTAAGTCAGAATCGTGCTGTCACATGGCTTGACACTCTTAGATGAAAGGCTCAGATGCTGGGCATTTTTCTTATTTGTACAGCTGGAATAAGAGTGCATCCTCCTAACTTTCAAGGAAGCCCTGTGCTGTTTGTTATTCTCTTCATGCTCCAGCCCCTTTTGTTCCTCTCCTACTGAGAAACCAATGGCCTTGTTTTGCTGCAGGTCTGTTTCATGCTGTCCACGGTAAGAATCGCCCCACAGACAAGCTCACTTCTGTTACTGGAAATTTTCATACTCATGCAGCAGAGAATTTTAATAGCATGAAAAATGTCACGATTAAAGAGCCTTTCCTGAGAGTGCTATTTTAATGAGAAAACTGCAGCTCCAGAACTGAATGATAACCTTTATAACCAACATTGGAACTCTAGAAAGTGCCATTACACGAATCTGAACACCCTAAGAAGTTCTTTCCCAGAAACCAGGTTGTCTTCAGTCATTTGCAGTCATTGCACAGTGAAATGATCTTGCTGAGGTACGCACTGGGATTCCTAGAAGATACCTGATTTTTCTTCTCTGTGTCAAGAATGGTTTATGACTCTTTTTTTCTGGGTTCTCCATGGCAAAAGTCTGAGTGAAGGAAGGAGGGACTGAAGTCACAGAAGCAAGTATTCCAGAGTATGAAGAGTTTAAAAGCATAGTGCAAACACCATCAAACAGTATAAGACTCTGGTCTCCTCTGCTAAATAAAAAGGGGAAGTTCACTGTGTGGTGTTCTGTTCAGCCTCTACTCCAAGCAATGCACTACCCAAAGTACCAGAGATTGAGGTCAGAACAGTGTCTGCTCTCCTGCATCCTGTAGTTGGGGACAGAAATCATACCAGTGTCATATGATTAACTATTTTGTCCTGCTGCTAATATGCCAAGAGACCACCGTACAGAATGACAGGAGCACCCCAGACCTTGATCCAATCCTGTCACCCTGGGACCAGAAGGGTGACTTGAAAGTTGGGCTGGGGCAACGGCTCAGTTGATAAAGTGCTTGCTGTCCAAGCACAAGGATAGAGTCCGAATCCCCAACGCTCACATAAAAGCTGGATGGACATGGCTGCTAGCCTGTAATCCCACTGTCTGGGAGCCAGAGATAGGAGATAATGCAGCGGCAAGCTGGCTGCTGGACTAGCCACACCAGTGAGCTTGGGGTTCAGCAAGAGACCCTCCATCACTAACAAAGTGGGGGGTGATAAAAGAACATACTCAGTGTTAACCTCTAGCCTACACACACACACACACACACACACACACAGAAACAGACACATGGAAAGAAACAAATACAGAGAGACAGAGACAGAGACACATATGTGTGGGTACACACATATGTACCCACACACATGTGATCATGCATATGCACACATAGCACATACACATAAACATGCAGAAGGGAAGAAAGAAAGCTAAGTAGAGAAAAGGTGAGCTTTGTGGGCAAGAACAGCAAAGTTCAGTAGAGCTGGGGCACAAAGAGGAGGGCAAAGGCGTAGACAAGGCCAGCAGGGCAGACAGGCCACAGGGAAGGAAGCAGTTCTACTCCAGACACATCGAATCCTGGGTCTGCAGCCTGGACTACACGCCCTGTGTAGCACAAGGCAGGCACTGGGTATCCAGGTATGCAGCCCAAAAGCGGGACTCAGCTGGGAACACACTCACTGCTGCAGTGACCAGTGTAAACATGGGAACTGTGGTTGTAGATATAGATGAAACTTCCTCCCATTAGGCAATGGGTTTTAGATGAAAACACCTGAACATCCCTTTGAACTAGACAGTTTACATTTGGCAATTACCACAAACATATTTGCTGAAAGGAATGATCCCTAATACAAACATGTCATGGATCTGCTATCACGGCTTTTCATTTACACATTAAAAAGGACAAACGGTAGTTTTTCATCTTTGTTTTGACAGATAAAAGATAAGAGTTTGCCTTGATTACAAATGCAATCACTAACAATTATTACCATGGCCCAAGGAAAAAGACTCCGGATCTTTTATGTAACTAAATTAAATAATTATGATGCCCTGGAAGAACCCCGAGTCTACTTGGAGGAAGACGCCTCCCTCTCCTATCAATCTCTGCATATATTAGGCACAGAGTGGGAAAGACAATTGGGAAAATGAGAGAGCAGAGGAAAATTAATTATAATTATGGAAATGCAGCTTAAAGAACAAAGGCTTAAATGTGTACCACAGGTCTAAAAGGAAATAATGCTCACTAAGTAACCACTTAACATGTGAGAAATCTGCAAATCTGAAGGAAAAGTTGACTTTATTAAACACATTATTTCTTCTTTCTAATTGAGTAATTACGAAATTGGTATTCCCAAGCATGAATGAAGAAAACAATCACGGCTCCTTGTGTTTGGCTGACCTCCCAGTGGCCACAGGTCTGATGGAAGGAACTTAAGAGTCTAATGGAAAAGGTAGCCAAGGATCTTTCTTGAAGGCAGTAGGGTTGTTTCATAAAATTAAAGCTGAAGCTCTTAAGAGTGAACATTGCGCTGGGCTTCCTTTGATCCTAGCACTTGGGAGGCAGAGGCAGGTGGATCTTTGTGAGTTCAAGGCCAGCCTGGTCTACAGAGTGGGTTCCAGGACAGCTGGGGCTACAGGGAGACCCTGTCTCGAAAAGACTAAAAAAAAAAAAAAAAAAGAGTGAACATTGCTCCTTCTCTCCCACCTAGGCTGTTTACACATCCAAGCCTTCAATTTGTCGTTTTGCTAGACAGTCTCCAGGAACTGATACCCTCCATCACTACACAATGTGAGTGACCTTGATATAGAAACATGGCAGAGAAATCACCACAGTTCAGTTTCCCAGCCAAATCCCTTCATTGAATTAGAAAGATTCCAGAAGAGGAAAAGAGGCTGAAACACCTTGATGTGGATTGATGTAGACTTTTATAAATCTTTGCCATGGCATTAGTCAATATAGGTATACAACTTTGTGAGAAACAGGCACAGTAAATAATACCAGTGTTTTTAGGGACATGAAGCCACACTAATCTAAAAGTACCAGTGGACAGGGACCGACCTAGAGTGGTTCTGAGTGTTCACATCTGCCAGGTAATAAGAGACTAGCAGTCCAGCCATTCAAAACCCACTGCACTGGAGACCCCACCCCCCAGTACAAGTAGCATTCTAGGTGTCCAAGGTGGCAGAGATGGAATGCTGAAGAGTGACAGTGGAGGGTGCACTTCTCACCCAGGACACTGGCAGAGGAAGAGATGCAAAAGAAAGCTCAGAGATAGCTTATAGTAGACGCTGATGGGAACAGCCTGATATTACAGTGAGAGGAGAGGCTGCAGTCAGTAGGTCTGGGGAGAGGGAAGGACATCCTTACATCATGACCATCTGCCATAGCCTTGGAAGTCCACGGAGATTCACCTGAGGAAGCATCAGGGCACTTGCCCCAGGACCTCAGAAGCAAGAGAAACCAAGTGCCACAGAGATGAAATTAGCAATGGAGAAGGGTTAAGTTGAATAAAGACAATAGGTCCTCTCTAATGAATCCCTGATCACAGAGGAAGCCATAAATATCCAGAAACAGTAGAACAAAGAAGTTCCTGACCACTCAGCACCAGTCACATGCCAGCAAGTGCCCAGGAGCAGCTGGAAGACCTGAGCTCAACTCTCTCTTTTCCCTGCACCAAATCTGAGGAACTAGGCTTTAAACTCTCTTCAGGAGGAAGAAAAAGACAAATGAATCTTCATTACCTCAGCCACCAACAGTCAGGTCAGGGTCAGGGAGGGGCTGCTTTTAAAGTGGTATCAAATTGCTTTTTAATTTTTAAAAATCTATTTATTTTATTTTATGCACATGAATGTTTTGTCTGCATGTGTGCAATGTCTGCAGAACCTAGAAGAAGGTGTCAGATAGCCTAGCGGTTAAGAGCACCGACTGCTCTTGCAGAGGACCCGGGTTCAATCCCAGCACCCACATGGCGGCTAAGAACTGTCTGCAACTCCAATCCCAGGAGAACTCCAGTTCCAGGGGAATCCAAAACCTCTTCTGACCTCCGCGGCATTGTACGACATGGGTGCACAGTCCTACATGCAGACAGTACACTCATACACATACAAAAATAAATAAAAATTTTTTAAAAAAAAAGGTGTCAGACCCCCTGGAACTGGAGTCATGAGTGACTTGAGCGGCCATGTGCTGGGACTTGAACTTACATCTTCTGCAAGAGAAGCAAGTGCTCTTAGCCTCTGAGCCATCTTTATAGTCCCTCATATTAATATTTTTAAATGGATTGAACCCTAAATCAAAAATAGCCAGAAAATAAGAAGCTACCTGAAATGGTGTGAGCAGACAGAGAACACTGAAACAGGATTTCCTGGGAAACATGAAACAAATTCACATGGATACTATACTAAGTTGACAATGTTCAGTAGCCCGGTTACAATGGAATGTAGATCATGGAGAAAGGCAAAAAGAATACATTTTAAATTTTAAAATGTAAATAGTATTTCTTTGGGACTTTCATTGAAAATTTTATGTATCATCAAAATATCAAGAAAATTCTTAATTCCCAAAGATTATAGAACAAGTATGCTTTATGACAGCTCATTTTAGGTTATTTCCTTTATCTCTTAAGTGAGACAGACATAAATACATTTGAGTACTGAATAAAGAGCTATGATGTGTCTCAGATAGTGGAAGAAAAAAAGGTATAAATTAATGTAGAGATCTAATTCACAATAAATTCTCCAATAAAAGTGGGGTAAGGGGCTGGAGAGATGGCTCAGCTCAGTGGTTAGGAGTGCTGACTGCTCTCAAAGAGGACCCAGGTTCGATTCCCAGCACCCACATGGTGGCTAAGAGGCGCCTTTAAGCCAGGCGTGGTGGCGCACGCCTTTAATCCTAGTACTTGGGAGGCAGAGGCAAACAGATCTCTCTATGAGTTCAAGGCCAGCCTGGTCTATAGAATGAGTTCCAGGACAGCTGGGGCTACCGAGAGACCCTGTCTCAAAAAGGCCAAAAAAAGTGGGGTAAGGGGCTGGAGAGCCAGATCTCGTTCCCAGCATCCACATGGTAGATAACAACCACCCATAACTCCAGTTCCAGGGGATCCAAAGCCCTCTTCTGTCCTGCGAGGGCACTATATGACATAGGTGCACTTACATACATTCAGACAATACATTCACACACATCAATAATGAAAATTAATAAATAAAATGTTTAAAAGTGGGATAACCAGAAGCACAAAACAAAACGTTTCTCAGTGTGGAGCACGAGGGCAGGACTGATTGTGGTTTCGGCTTGCCAAGGAGGAGCCTTCAAACATGACATCTTTCAGCCTAATAAAGAAAAAAAATCAGGGGCCGAAGATGCTAAAACCTACGATATATGTGGCATGCATATATGCATATTTTGGAGTGACGCATTTTGGAAGGAATAACGACGACAAGATTGGGTCAAAAAACTGACTGAAACGATGAACTTCTGCTTGAAACAGTAAACTTCCGCATCAAGAATTTTGAGAGAGACTGAGAAAAAGATGAAAAACATATTTGGCAGAATGCATGAGCTGTGGTGGGATGCAAGGTGGGGAGGGGGAGCAGAGTCTAGATTTGATTTGAAATTTTGTATGAAATGCACAAAGCTTGAAAAAATTATTTCCTACTTAGAAAGGGCTTAGAGGCCATCTATCCTAAATGTCCAGCATTTGCTGAGATAGAAAAATTATTCCCAAGCAGAATAATTCAGCAACAGCAGCCCAGCTGAGTGCCTACACGGTGTCACATATGAGCAGGACTCCCCTGGGCCTAAGCCTTCAGTGTCCAGTGCCGACTTCTGGTGTCTTTGCAGGAGCCACCCAAACATCAAAGGCGTGACAGCCCTGGATATCTGCTGCCTGGTGACCATTGTGAGGGGTAAGGAGGACCAGAGGTGGAGCTACAAAGGATCTATGAGGCAAGGATGCTTCCAGAATTGGTTCTATGATGACTTACAAGATTCGCAATGACTCAAGAGCATTTTTCCTTTAGTTGATTTTATTTATCCTTTTACTTTTTCTATTTTTTCTTGAAAAATTTTCCCTGCAGTGTTCCTTTCCAACAGTCTGAATAGAATATTTTTGATATTAATGATATTCATAAAAATCTCAACTATCATTGCATTAATAGGAATTCTAAATATACTGGAATTTTCTGTAACTTGAAAAGGTACAGTCACTAGTTGGAAACACTGGGTTTTGAATCAATAAAGAAATCCCACTGTGGGGGACTGGAGAGATAGCCTAGCGGTTAAGAGCACGGACTGCTCTTGCAGAGGACCGGGGTTCGATCCCCAGCACCCACATGGCGGCTGAGAACCGTCTGTAACTCCAATTCCAGGAGAACTCCAGTTCCAGGGGAATCTGAGACCCTCTTCTGACCTCCGCGGCATTGCACGACACGGGTGCCCAAACCTACATGCAGACAGTACATTCATACACATACAAAAATAAATAAAATTTTAAAAAAAATTTTAATTTAAAAAATAAATAAAATTTAAGAAAAAAAAGAGAAATCCAACTGTAACATAAAATCTAGTAATGGCACCAAACCCCTAAAGAAGAAGACTGCTGCAGTCACCGCACTGCCTGCTAATAAAACTCCTAAATTAATTGGAACTCAAATGCACTTCTGTATAATTTAATTCCTTTTATTTTCACCAGTCAGGATCTGGCATTCTAGCTTCTGGTAAGAATAATATTCCAAATAATATTCCAAAGAAGAGAACTTTTCCACTCTTCCTTTTTTAGTAATATCATATTTATCCTGACAGCTGTGAATCTCTCCATGGTCAGGACACACACACACACACACACACACACACACACACACAAGAGAAATTGGGATTCTCAAGTACAATACTAACTAAAACCTTAAAATCTTTACAATAAGAAGAATAGGAGCTACAAAGATGGATCAGTGGTTAAAAGCAGAGGACCCAGACCAGTTTTTGAAGGGATATGCCACATAAATATTTAATAAGAAAACTACTCTTCATTTTATCCCCAGGTAGTAAGAAACATCTATAACTCAGATGAAGAAGTTTTCCACTCTACATTGTGGCGGTCATTTAGAAGCATTCATATACCCACGTGAGAGCAATAAATTTCAACAAAAGTTCATAGAAATACCACAATAAATTTACAGGAAAGCAGTTATTATTACTTCGAACATCAAAGTTATAACAAGTGAAAACAAACATTAGGTAACCTCCATATGTATTCTAATAAGGAGCTCACAAGTTTGGAAAAGCCTATGAGCAGTAAGAAATTGTAGAAATTAAATGTAAGTACCATGACTATGAATCAAGATTGCTTCCCCAGTCAGGGGGAAAATGATAAGACAATTCACTATGATCAAGAGAAGCAGATAAAGAATTAGACAATTTTCAAATTAGAATGATTCATGAACAATATAAGCCATCAAGTCAAGGTTCATATTGCACAAAGTATTCTTTGCCAAGTTTTTCCATATCACAAACATAACAGGAGAATAAAAAAAAAACAGGTGGTGGGAAACCCCAGCCATCAGCTTCTTTGACAGGTGTGAATCATTTTGGATTCAATAGGTTCCCTTAAAAAACTGGGCAAGGAGCTGAAGAAATGGATCAGTGGTTAGGAGTGTTCGCTCCTCTTCCAGGCTTTGATTCTCAGCACCCACGTGAGTGGCTCACAACTAACTGCCTGTAACACCAGCTCTCAGGAATCTACTGCCCTCCTCCTGATCTCTGTGGGCACCTGCCCACACACATGCATTCTCACACACAGATACACATACATGCACATAAATAAATCAGTAAAATCTGGACAAAAGACAGACAATGGAAGATGTAAAAATTTTTCATTCCTCCCAGAGTTCCTCCCATCATTGAACAGAGAACTAACTGAATCCACCAGCTCATTTCTCTCAGCAAGTAGACAACCCCCAGCCTTTCCAGCTATTTCACTCCTGCACCAGACGTGTTAGAGCAGATACAGTTCTGAAAAGAAGAGGTTGTCCACTAGATTAAATAGTCTCTTTCTCCTGGGCTGTGAGTAAAGTTCTAAATTGATTCCAATAAAAAATATGTTGCCGCTGTAGCCAGAAATGAGAGTAAGGACATGCTTTATGAACTGCGAGGGAGAACACAAATGTTACATTTTTATTTTACCTTTTATTGAGCGTTTTAGCACACAGAGTCTTCACATTAAGGCAATTCTTTTTCTCCTCAGAGTCCTGCTTAAGTCTTTATGGAAAAAGAGAATCGTGGACCATTTGCCCATCTAAATCAACATATTTTAAAAGAGCTATTATCATATATAAGGGAATGGTACTTTTCTGTTCATGACCGAAAGGTTGACATAAAACACACCACCACTTTCAATAATTTTCCCTTAAGGTCAGTAAGTTCCTATCAGAGCAAGCATTGAGTTCCCAGAGACAGAGGAAGAATGGGACAGCTTTCCATTCTCAACCACTACATCTCTTCAGGCACAGAAATCCACGATGATGTTTTAAGCTCTCAGAAATTCTGAAAGCTACTATCGCATTATAAGTGCACAGAATCATAATTCTAATTGGCTTTGATATTCTTAATCTTGAGAGGATTTAATATTGCTCAATCCTTTTAGAAGTAATTCTTGAATGTGAAAAGTAACCAGTTCACATTTTAAGTGTTACACTGCCCCCTTGTGTATTTTGTGTTTAGTGAAAAGTTGCACACAAAACACAGTAATTATAATTCTCAGACTTATTTCAAGGGAATCTAAGAGGTTAGAACTAGAAAGAACCTCAAAAGCCATCCAGAACAAATGCCTATTTCACATAGGAGAGAAATTCATGCCTGAAGGACTGCCTAATATGTTCAAGTTCATCCTCTGTTGGCTAATAACAGAGCACAGCCTCTTGAATAAAACTCACACCTCTCAAGGACTGGGGATGTCGTTCAGTGGCTTGGCTAGAATTCAGTTCTCAGTACTCTATGAGACTGGCAGATCAGGGTTGAATCTCAAACTTCCACTTCTAAAACCTCCCAAGCCTTAGTTCCTCTTTACAGAAAATGGGATAAACTGTTGCAAAGATTCTGAAATGGTTCAATAGGAGCAATGTTCACCAAGATGTACATTTTTAAAAAAATTTTATTTTGTTATTTTTTTATGTGTATGAATGTACTGTCTGCATGCAGGTTTGTGCTCCCATGTCTTGCAATGCCGCGGAGGTCAGAAGAGGGCATCGGATTCCCCTCGAACTGGAGTTAAAGACGGTTCTCAGCTGCCATGTGGGTGCTGAGGATCGAACCCAGGTCCTCTGCAAGAGCAGTCAGCACTCTTAACCGCTAGGCCATCTCTCCAGCCCCAAGCTGTACATTTTTAAAGTACTCTTTTTGACAGTTAACCTTCATTGTCAACTTGTGTAGATTAGACTTGGGAGAACACTTGTCTCAAAAATACAAAATAATAATAATAATAATAATAATAATAATAATAATAATAATAAGATTACACTCACCTAAATACCCAAAGGTATGTTTCCAGGGAGGTTTAACTGAGGAGAAAAGATCTGCCCTGAATGTGGACTTAGCACTGGGGTTCCAGATTGGATAAAAAGGGGGAAAGTGGTGTTAGAGAAATGGCTCAGCAGTTAAGAGGACTCTGTTCTTCCAGAGGACCCAGATTTGGTTCCCAACACTCACAAGATGGGTAACAACCATCCAAAATTCCAGTTCCAGGGGATTCAAGATCCTCTTCTGGTCTCTGCAGGCATTGCATGCTCATGATGCACTTACGAATATGCAGGCAAACAATCATACACATAAAAATAAATGTAGCTTAAGGGGAGTGAACCAGGCATAAGCGTGCATCTCTGCTTCCTGACTGTGGAGGGAATGTGACCAGTGACCAGTTGCCTCATGGTTTTGACTCCACAGTCAGAACCCCTCTCACCATCATGCCTTCCCCGCCATGGTGGACCAGAATAAACCCTTCCTTCTTTAAGGAACAAGAAAAGTAACTAAAACAAATCTGTAATATAATAACATACCAAATGGAATATAGCTACAATAATATAAATATATCAAAGTTGTTTACAAATTGTGACTTCACACTTGATCTCTGGATAAACATTTAAAATAAAGAAAATAATAATAAATGTATAGACTTTCAAGCTGAATTTTTTGAGATTAGCGTAAACTAACACTTGGAAAATAGAAATAAAGGAAATGTTTCTAACTCATGTTTCTTTGATTACTATACGTATTCCCCTTGAAAACAAATGAAGTTTCCAGTCCAATTGCCTCAAATAAAAAAGAAAAAATAAATTAAAAAAAACGAAAACAAATGAAGTTGGGCTGGTGTGGTAACACACACCTGTAAGCCCCAGCTTCTTGGGAGTCTGAGGCAGAAGGATCCCTTGAGTACAAGGCATTTAGGGTCAAGCTGAGGGAATACAGCAAAGATCCATCTATTGAAACTTATAAGTCCTAACAGAAAAAAAAAATCATAGAACAAACCCTGTGAGCACACAGATGAAACAATGAACTGGGCCCTCTGATGAGATTCACAGAAAAGCCAAATTGAGTCTCACTCCTACAACAGTGCCCCAATTCCCACATCTTCCCTGTTAAGGTGCAGGGCTGAAATTTGGGATTTGGCCTGAGGAGTAACTATCATCTCAACTTCAGCAGTCATTTCATCTCTGCCCCCCCTTTTTTAATTTATTTTTGTTTTCTTAATGTATATGAGTGTTTTACCTGAATGTATGTAAGAGCGTCTGTGTCATGCCAATGCCTGCAGAGGCTGGAAAAGGGAGTCAGATCCCCTGGAACCGGAGTTTTAAATGGTTGTTAGCTGCCATGCGTGTGCTGGGAGCCAAACCTGGGTCCTCCTGCCAGCAAAGCCAGTGCTCTGAACCACTGAACTATCTCTCCAGTGCTTTTTCCTTATTTATCGGTAAAATTGTCACCCTCTTCCTGGTAAGGTCTTATAGCCAAGTCACATAGTTAATCCTGAGAAAAACATTACACTCCAAATTACTGAATTCTATCTGTAAAGTGCACTTGTTAACATAGACTTAGGTCAAACAAGAATACACGTTAAATCTGTCACTACAGTGAGGAAGATTTCCCAAGCAAAGAAAGTTGAAAAGAGCTTTGATAATACGATGCTTTTAACCACCACCATGGGTCTCCTGAAATTTCCCCTCCCTCCACATTGCTTTAGGCTTCCAATGAAGATTGCTCTAAAAATTCCAGTGCCACATAAATCTTCAGCTCATCAATAAATTTCTCCCATGGGAATCCTGACAGCAGGCTGACAGAGCTTCTCCCTCGCTGTATACCACAAAACAAACAGATGTCAGCAGTGTTAAAAGCAATTCTTCTTATTTGCCATGAAAATGACTAATATTGATTACTGTCTGACTCAGATACAGTAATCAACCCAGACAAACAAGATGAAGTTCGGAAAACCGCTCTGTTCTGGTTTCATGTGGCCAGATAAGTCTTCAAATCCCAGAGGACTTGTGTTTCATTGGTGACTAGAACAGGTGGCCATCAGCACACTTTACATCTAAATTTAAAAGACACACACCATCCTGGTAATAACCACCGAATGGTGATCCACAAACATTGATGAGTACTTCCTATGGGCCCAGCCCTGAATACTTGGAAACATCAGAAAGGAATGCTACTGGAATCAACAAGGGTAGAAGGGCCTCAAAAGAAAAATGGATAATGTCATTACTGTCGTTGAGGTGGTTCACACTGGTAACAACAATATGTCATGGGGGCAGTAGAACTTTTGGGGTATTTAACCACAAGTAAGTTAGCTCAAGCTCTTGACTCAATCCAACACTTATACCATATTTGCATCTAGAATTCTAGAATGAAGGCACTGTCAGAAACCAAGCCACAGCTCCAACTACATAAATACAACAGAGCTCACCATGAAATACACTGTTGTCCACCAGAAAATGCCTGCGGTACTGCACACAGTTCCTTTTCTCCAATTTCCAGTAACTCATTGTCGGAGGATTTCTGGCACAGCATCAAAACCAAATTGCCCTGTCAAGAGAAACAGAATGAGACAAACATGAAGAAAACGGCAGCCACACGCTCAGGCTGGTAGCACAATACCATTGGTTGCCTAGCACTAGGAGGCAACACTCAGGGCTACAGCTTGGACCTGGAGTCCTCCAGGCCCTAAGAAATTTCCCACAAGTCTGCCAGGGCTCAAATGTCACTGAGCACAGTAAAACAGTAATGCTTTCAAAAAGTACCTCTTTGGGCTCAGTGACTGCTGTCTCCTGGGAAAATAAATCGACCATCATTAAGTAAGTTTTGGGACTGGTTTCTGTGCTCCAAACTTCACTTGCATTCTACCAGGGCTCAAACCAGTCAACTCTGGTAACTTTCCAGGAAATTTCATTGTCAACTCCTCAAATTTGGGTTGGTACCATCCTGATGGTATAAGCAACCAACTCGCAGAGATGCTGGAGATTATTACAGTGTCCACATGAGCATAGATAAGTTCAACAGTAGCAAAGCTTGCTTGCCTCCTTATGGTTCATCACAGGTGTTTCTTTAGGGCCACCAGTCCCTGGATCCACCTGGGCTGAACTTACTGGTCTAACTAGAGCCCGGCTAGGCTGCCAGCACAGTGAATTCTCAGAGCCTGCTAAGACTCCCACCTCTGTAGACACAGAGAAACACAATACTAATGAAAGCAAGGACTTGAAAAGCAGAGATCCGAGCTGATGAATTAAACTGCAAAAGCTGATGGGCATAACCCTGAACAAGGCCCCCTTTGTTCACAGGATTTGGCTAAAGCAACTTTTCAGAATTCCAACCTCCTTTCTGCTCACACAATAAAGCTAGAGAAAAATGGAGCAAAGCTCACAAGAAGTAAAAGCCACAGGTAGGAAACAGTTTGTCGTCTGCGCTATTACAGCAGTCTGGAGTTCTGTAAATGTAGCCCACGATGAAGTCAGTGGCTTAGTGAAAAGGTAAATTATCACAGTGCTCTGTCTGTTACTGGGACAGCTACTGCAGTCTCGAAGTTTTTATCAGAGTGTCACCGATGTCTTTCCTAAGCTCAGCTTAGTGAAAAGGTAAATTATCACAGGGACAGCTACAGGAGTCTCCTGAAGTTTTTGTCAGAGTGTCACCAATGTCTTTCCTAAACTCAGCCTGCCCCCACCTCAGGCTCCACACATGCCTGGACTCTTCTTGCTTCATCCTCACCTGCCTAGAATGCTCCCCCTACGTCTTAAGGCTGAGGGATTGCAAAATATGCTAGAAAACAGCTGACTACAGAAACAGTCCTACCCTTACCTTCCCTAACCAACACTCCATATTATAAAGACGTCTTCTTAAAAAAAAAAAAAAGTATTTAAGTTACCTAAATAAGGCAGTTGGGGGACTGAGGAGATGACTTAGCAGTTAAGAGTTCATACTGCTCTTGCAGAAGCCCTGACTTTGTTTCTCAGTACCAATACTGGATGGCTCACACTGCCTTTAACTCCAGATCCAGGGGACCCAACACCCCCTTCCTGGCCTCTGAGGGCACCTCTATTTACATGCACATGCCCACCCACTTACACACATAATTAAAAGCTAAAATGATGATGATGACGATGATGATGATGATGACGATGATGATGATGATGAAGTTCAGCTGAGAGCATAGCTCGGCAACAAAGCATGTGCCTAGCAGGCCCTGGATTTAATACCCAGCACCAAAAGTAAATAAATAAGCAAAATAATTGTACATGTTATTCATTATTTAGCCGACAGTACTGAAATCCCCTAATTGTCTTTCACACGGAAGTCCCTACCCCCTCATTTCATGCTCCTCTCCTGGTGAATGTTTTTGTTTGGTATGTGTCATTCTAGCATTTTACATAAATAAATATATATATATATATATATATATATATATGCAACTTTCCAGTTTTAGTGACAATACCTTTTTCCGAGAATTAGAAATAATTTTCAACAGTGACAGTAGTACCTACCTCTTACAAAAAGAATGTCTGTGATTTGTTGTATAAATACTTTAATACACATGGAATAAAAAGAACCTATTGATAGTCACCCTCAGTTTTCCTTGCTAATTTGGTTGGTGGTTTTGTTACTATGACATTTTTTTATTATTATTTATGTGTATGAGTGTACTGTCTACATGTAGGTTGGTGCACCCGTGTGGTGCAATGCCTTGGAGGTCAGAAGAGGACATCGAATTCCCCTGGAACTGGAATCAAAGATGGTCCTTAGCCACCATGTGGGTACTGGGAATCGAACCCGGGTCCTCTGCAAGAGCAGTCAGTGCTCTTAACCTCTGAGCCATCTCTCCAGCCCCATACTATGACATTTTGCTCTCTCTGAATCCAAAGAAGAAGACCGTGAAATCCTAAAGTGTGCATTTATATTTAGCAAAGCATGTGCACACATGTGGATCTCAGCCAGCCCTTATTAATCTTCTAAGACAGGTACTGTTATCTCCTTCTACCACATCAAGTAAGAGAAGATGCTATTAGATAGACTGACTAGTCTATGTTGCTAGGAAAAGGCAGAAATGTGACTTGCAATTATATCTTCAGATTCCAAATGCAAGGTTGTAACCATGATAAGCCATAGGAACTAGGCTATTACATGATGTGGTGGTTTCAAAATGTATCCTGCAGTGAGGCATCAGGGTGCAAGCCTATAACCTCACCATTCAGAAGGCTGAGGCTGGGAGAATGCTGCATTTAAGGCCAGCCTGGGCTACATAGTAAGATCTTATCCCCAAAACAAAACAAATATATGTGTATACATGTTATATATGTGTCCTATAAATTCTTACACTTTCCTACCTTAAAGAGGTAGAATCCAAACTCACTTTTCTTTTGAAATATGGACTGAATTATTTTCCCTTAAGATGGTTAAATCAATGGCCTCTGAGAGAGGGAGAATCAATTTTCTCAAGGGATGAGATAACCTCCCTAAGAGGTTATCCAATCCCAGAAGTCAACCCTAAACACATGTACATAGTGCTACCACTGACTGTTTTGTCTATAGTACTGCCACTAAATATGTGTACTGTTTTATATATCTATATATCTCTATTTTTATATTTATATATGTAACAATAACGAAGAAAAGGATAGAAAATTGAGAGCGAGGTGAAAGGAGGCATGGGAGGAGAAGGGGAGAAAGAAAGATGGAAATGATGCAAATATAGTTATTTATGTATGAAATTCTAAAAAATTAAATTCAAAAAAATAAAGATAGGAGCCTTACCAAATTCTCAGGCAGGCCTTGAATTCACAATCCCCCTACCTCAACTTTTGAAGTAAGTAGGATGACAGGTAAGGATTACAGCTTGAGTGGCTGGGTTCTGTGACTCATTTCTGTGATCTGAATATTTGTGTCCCCAAAATTTGTATGTTGATGTCTTCAAATGATAGTTTTAGGAGGTGGATTCTGCCACATCACTGCAATTAGTGTCTAACTCCCTGCATCTACCATGTGAGAAGAGAGAAAGAAGCCAGCAAGCAGTCTACAACCAGAAGAAGACCTCACCAGACACCAACTCTGACTTCATCTGGGAATTCCTAGTCTCCAGAACCATAAGAAAGAAATCTCCATTATTTGTAAGCCACTTAGTCAATGGTGTTCTGTTCAAATGACCCAAATAAATTAAGACAATAGGAGAATGAATGGCTATATAGATGTTTCTAACCCTGGTCTTTACAGGCAAAGCCTTGGCTATTAAGGAGCAGAAACAAGCTATCCATGTTAGATCCCATCTGTACATGTTTTCCACAGACTCACTGAAAGACAATGAGTAATTATTGTGTGAGAGCTAGGGAAATTTTATAGCACAGATATGAAGGAGCTAACATCCTCAGAAACAGCCAACCAGTATTGGGACAGTCAACCCTTTGGAGTCAAAAACTTACACCCACAGAGCTGTGTGTCATACTGACAAACTGTAACACAGGTTCACATCAGTGGCCCAGGTACTCATGCTTCTGGACCACTTTGCTCATCCTGTGATCACCAGGCTTTTCTTTGAGGACTGGATGAAATGTCACTGAGTCATAAAATGGCCTTTGGAATCTCTTCCTCCAATTTACCTGAAATTTCTAGCACATTTCAACTCTCAAAACTCTGTCTCTCAATTATTGAGTACCTACTATCCAACTACATTCATTAGAATCACGCTGGAAGTTTAAGTACCACCTTCAACCCCAAGTCATACCTAGCCAAATACATCAGAATCTCTGCAGATGCTCAGGGGCTAGAGATCGAAGGTAGTAGCTTCTTGGTAAAGCACTTGCCTATAATCCGTGAAGCCCCAGGCTTCGTCCCCAGCACCATAAAAGAAAAAGAGATCTCTGGGTGTGGGACTCTGGCCATCCTGGGGTTTACTCTTTTTTTCATTTGTTGTTGATTTACTCATTTTTATTTTAAGTGTATGAGTGTTTTACCTGCATATGAGGGTGTTGGATCCTCTGGAACTGGAATTACTGATGGCTATTAGCCTTGATATGAGTGCTGGGAATCGAACCTGGGTCCTCTGCAAGAGCAGCCAGTGCTCTTAACCTTTGAGCCATCTCTCCAGCCCCCAAAGCACTTCATATGGTTCTGAAGAGCCACGAAAGCCAAGAGCCACTACTTGATGTCCATTATCCTCTTGAGGAAATACTGCTAGGCAGTGGTGTTAGGAAAGAGGCCACAGAGTGGAAATGGCTGAGCAACAGTGCAAACATGAACAAGTGGGTCCTGGGGGCCTCCAGGCTAGGCACCCACCACCTTGTTTTGTTTAACTGCTTGTGTGTCTTCCTCCTCTGGAGTATTTTCTGCTAAGAGGAAGGAACTGTAGCTAAGCCCCTCTCCCTGCCAGACCCAGACCTTGTGCAAGCTGCAGGCCCTCAGTGAACATCACTACATGCCACACTTGATTATTTCCAGTTAGAGAAATACTTGCTCTAGCCTCAAGAACCAAGGCAAGCAATTGGAAAATTTAGAAATAATGAAGGAGGGGGCTGGAGAGATGGCCTAGCGGTTAAGAGCACCGACCGCTCTTGCAGAGGACCCGGGTTCGATCCCCAGCACCCACATGGCGGCTGAGAACCGTCTGTAACTCCAATTCCAGGAGAACTCCAGCTCCAGGGGAACCCGACACCCTCTTCTGACCTCCGCGGTATTGCATGACACGGGTGCACAGACTTGCATGCAGACAGTACATTCGTACACATACAGAAATAAATAAAAATTAATTAAAAAAATTAAAAAAAAAAAAGAATGAAGGAGGAAACTATGAATGAAGTGACCAGGGTTGGGAAAAGAGAGCTGTGCAATAAAATCCAGCTTGAGAGATCAGGAGATACCTCAGTCAGTAAAATGCTTACCATCCGAGCATGGAGACTGAGTTCTTCCCCCAGAATCCACATTAAAAACAGTAAGAAGTCAGGTGTGGGAGAACACACTTGTAATCCCAGTGCTGGGGAGGCAGAGACAGCTGGGTTCTCACTGCCCAATGAGCCTAGCCTGCTTGGTAAACTCTGGGCCAGTAAGACGCCCTTCTTAAAAAAAAAAAAAAAAGTTGGCAGTGCCTGAGGGACAAAGCCAGAGTTTGACCTCTGCTCTCCACTCACATGCACATACTCACATAGCTTTATCTCCAACTAGATTTAGCAAAGGCAGGGACTTTTTGCTTACTAAGTGAAAGCAACCGAAGAATGGGCAAAGCCTCTTACAGCATAACCAAAAGGAAACCCAGGTCCAGAAAGCTTGTGTGATTGGCAAGATAGCTCTACTAGCTACTCAGTAAAGCTGACGATAAATCCACCATCAGCAGCCCAGAGTTCGAATGCTCCATGGTCTTGTTTGCCTTAAGTGCACTTCTGTAACACTCCACAAAAGCACAAGTGCTTTTAAACTGAATACCTTTTCTAAAAGTCTATATTAAGTCTTACAAAATACTCCACACTCTAAGGGGACATTAATGTCTAGATTATACCTAGAACTCTAGATAAATATTTTCATGTCATAGAGTACAACTATTTATTTTGTTAATTCATTTATTTGTTCATTGTGTATGTGTCTGTGTGAGGGAACACATGTGCCATGGCATGTATATGGAGATCAGAGGACAACATGCAGGGTTTGACTCCTTCTATCACGTGGGTCCCAGAGACTGAACTCGGGTCATCAGACCCCACAGCAAGTACCTTGATCCACTGAGCTAGTTCACCAGTCCTGATTATGTAGATTCCTTATTGAAAACATAAATTCCAAATCCCTAATCAGTTACAAAATCAATAACGCACATCCATGTTTGTTGCTGTTCTTTTCACAGTAGGTAAGAGACAGAAGCAACCTAAGTGCCCCCAACTGACGAGTAGATAATGAAAATGTGGTACATTTACAGGATGGAGTTCTACTCAGCAGTAAAGAAAGACAACATCATGAAATTTGCAGGTTAATGGACTGAACTAGAAGCTGTTATTGTAAGTGAGGTAACGCAGACTCAGAAAAAAAAAATTTTTAACAAAAAGTATGTTCTCCTTCATTTGTGGATCCTGGCATCAAATCCTTATATGTGAGTATATAACTGCAGGAACTAGGTAAATGGAAAGGAACCAGGGAGGTGAAGGAAAAGAAGGAACCTGGGAGAGAAGACCAGTAGGAGAGAGGTGTTATTACAGGAGAAATAAACAAAATGAGAATATTTAAATGGGAAGGGAAAGGGAGGGATCTTAAAGGAAATATGGGGACGAAAAGAAAGAAGGCCCTCAAGAGAGGAGGGACCTGTTATCAAGGGAGAAATGGGAAAATAAGGGAAGACATGAAAGGAGGTTTAGACACGGATGGGGAGAGAGGACAGATAATAATGTCTGGGTAGTGTAAAAAAAAAAACCTGAGGGAATTATATTATTCTAACAGTCCAATGAGATATTACACATATAATATCTCTACTTGAGTCCATGTGTATAGCTGAAGACTACATAACAAGAAACAGTGCCAGACACGAGAAACTTTCCTTTGAGTTGTCAGCCAAGGTAGTCCAAGAGACTCCCAAAATTACACGGGCTATTTTTTGATTGCCTGCCAGAACCTGAAGCTAACACCCTACTGTGGAAGATAGGACATGCTCCAGAAATCGGATTTGGAGCAATGGATCTGGAACTGAGTTGGAAGCCGCCTCCCCCCTGAAAGCTATGTCTCATAGCTTTAGAGAGCAATACACAAACTGCTAAGGGAGAACGGTGATCAGTGGTCCAATAAGAGCTTTAAAGACCAAATAACCACATCAATGCCTAGCACAGCATACAACCTTGGTGCAGTAGTGGCACTTTCATCTTGGGGGCAATCGATCGGTGAGTAATTGGACTTAGAGCCCACTCAATGAGAAGAAACTCATGTGTGGTACTTTAAACATAGCCAAATACACATGGCTGGAGAGGCCATAGATCTTGGAGAAATTCCCAAGGCTGTCACATCCCTAGGTTAATGCAACTTCTTAGTAAGTCTAAACTATATACTCATATTTACAGACAAAAATCCCAAACAGCACTTATCAAAGAAGCTTTTGCACCAGATGAAGACCGTTACTGAGCACCAGTACACCTGGTCACACAGAGACATTGTAAATTGCCTGTTACTGAGTACCAGTACACCTGGTCACACACAGACATTGTGATTGCCCAAGCCTAAGCAGAACATCTAGAATGCAACCTCTACTCCTAAGGCTCATACGACAAGTGGCCAAGAGGACACTAACTCATCTCTTAACTCTGATTAAGGAAGCTCCATCATGCAACAGGGGGCCAGGAAATCCAAAGGTCGACCAAACCATGGAGATTAGGAGTCTGTAGAGTGTGGGTCCATGGACAGGTCTCCTATATTAAGCTTCATTCACCCAGGGCTCAGGCACCACTGAGGAAGAGGGGGCGGGAAGATTGTAAAAGCCAGAGAGGTGATGCATGAGAATATGGAAATAGAATCTTAGAAGCTCCTGGCACCCTGCTCAAATGAACCTACAGCCAAGGTGTCAGCATGCACAAAACTCATGCAAACTCAGCCAGACAAAAACCCAGCATGGAACTGGGGAAATTGGCAGCAGAACCTAATCTTAGCTTAAGAAATATTGGCAGATGATTATTGTTGGGTCAGAAAAAAACTAGTCTTCTTAAAGAGATGGATGAACTTTCACTGAGGAACAGCCAGGGAGATTAACTTGGCACAATGGGCCTTAACACAAATGACAGAATGTATGCATTCTGGTGGGGGAGGGAGGCTATGGGAGGGTGCCAATAGAGAAGGGGTTATAAAGGTGATTAAAAGTGATTGAGACATTATGGATGAAATACACAAAAGTTCAATAAAAATTTTTTTTTAATATTCAAGGATGGCACTTTTAAGAGGAAATATATTGAATAAAATCAATTTTCAATTTTTTTTTATTTTTATGTGTATGAGTGTATTGCCTGCATGTGTATTGCACACATATCTCCTGCAATGCCCTCAGAGGGAAAAAGAGGGTGTCAGATCCCCTGGAACTGGAGTTACAAAGGGTTGTTAGCCACCATGTGGGTGCTGGGAATCAAATCCAGGCCTGTGCAAGACCAGCCAGTGTTCTTTGCCACTGGGCCATCTCTCCAGCCCCCAATATTTTTTTTAGCTCTATAAAGAAAAATTTAAAAATCCTTCACATCAAACCTATGCAACAAAAGCTGCCTAAAAGGCTGCAGATGTGTTATTTTTCTCACTTCCTGTGAAAACAGGAAACAGCACACACTTTCCTTCCATGAAACTCCTCCCACTTCCTATCCAAGATATTATTGGTTCCATCTTGATTAGGTGGAGTGTGGCTTGGGCCAGGCAGATCAGAGAACTGCATCCTGAAGACCACAATATAGGAGATGCTCACAGCCTGCCCTAGACTGTTAAGTCAGGCAAATGTAATATGTGTATGAGACAATGGTCTTCCTTTTCTTTTGATCTTGAAGTTGTGTAGAAATGATCCTTGGGATCTAGAACTATCTCACCTACACAGAAACAAAGTCCTGTTGCTCTCAAGCACACTTGAAGTTATATCTACCACTGTAATGTACCTTTTTTAAAATTAGCTATTTTATCTGCATGGGTTTTGTTTTGTTTTGCTTTGTTTTGTTTTGTTTTGCTTTGCTTTGCTTAGTTTTATTGAAGGTTAAGCTTCCTATCGTTTCCAACCAGAGTCCTAATTGATGAAGTATGTTGGCACAGCAAAAGGTAGAGAGCTCATCTCGAAGTCATGAGTTCTCTGTTCTGGTTTCAACTCTGACTCATCGATGACCTTAAACAACTTTTTAACTACAACTCTATGAGTTCAAAAGTATGACAATTTTAGTAGAGCTTCCCCTATGAATATGCTTGATTCAGACCTTTGTTCTTGAAAAGTATTCCGAACACCACTTGAAGCTACACTCAAACAAAGCCAAACTCAATGCCTTATCTTTAGCTTTAGAATTTCTTTAGCTGTTTTTAAATGTCTTACAAATTTACAGTACTGCTTTAACATATGTTTTATGAAACAGTACAAATCTGTCCCAGCCATATAACTGGCTTACAAGGCAAACTATTCCATTTCTTAAATTTGTAAGGGGGGGGGAGTAACAGACATCATTTTATTCTAATGTAGTACCAGTGGGATGGCTCAGCAGGTAATAGTGTCTGCCTCTAAACCTGACAACCTGAGTTCAAGACCTGGGACCCACATAGCAGAGGAAGAGGACCAACGCTTATAAATTTTCCTCTGACCTCCACACACAAACTATGGCATGCATGTGTGTGCAGCGATACACACACACACACACACACACACACACACACACACACACACACTGAAAATCAAAATGTAGTTTTTAAAAAGTGGATGGATTTGTCTCCTATACCTTGACAACATCTCTCCTCTGCTGTAACTTCTGCAGCCATAGCCACTGTCCTGACATCACTTCCATAAAAGCAACATTCACCCTCCCATTCCTCTACATTTTTTCTTAATCTATATTTATAAATTATTTAATAGTTTCTGTACCATTTCATTCTGTATCTTTTTTTAAGTGGCTATCACAATAGCCCTATGAGTCACACTTCTTTTTAGCCTGTGTTCAAAGAGAATAATAGGAACCAGTGACTGACTAGTTCATGGGGAGGAGCAGTGGGAGAACACCTTCTAGAAGTCAAAAGCCTGGAAGCAGCCAGATCCTGCCTCTAGGACTGGCTCAGGCTAGTCTCTTACAAGCCAGTGCTTCATCCACATTATAGTAGAAATCAAAGAGGAAGGGAGGAAGGGAAGAAAGAAGGGAAAGAGGAAGAGAGGGACATAGGGAGAGATGGAAGAACAGAGGGAGGGATGGAGGGAGGGAGGGAGGGAGGGAGGGAGAGAGGGAGGGAGGGAGAAAGGAAGGAAGGAAGGAGGATATCAGTTCAGGAGCTGCTCCCTGGAGCCCTCTTAGCATCAGTATTTGGCAATTCCTCCCAACCCCAATCCATTCATCTCTAATTATAAATTTAAATAACCCTAAAGGACCACAGAATTCTGAAGAAGTACTGACTGTCTTTCTCATTAAGCCTTGCTTGAGAGATAAAAGACAAAATTAATAGCCTCTAACAGTAATGCTCATAAAGCAATAAGCACTTAGAAACAGGAAGGTCTAGGGAAAAGGGGCTTAAAACTCTATTTTACCTCATAATCTGACACACATGTTTAGAAATTTCTGCTCCCAGGAGTTCCTAAAAGCTGAGAATTCAAACAAAATCCAGTGAAAAGCTAAACTCTCAAGGCAACTGGCCCCTCTCTCATTCCTCCACCAGTTTAAGACAATCAAATGAAGAGGACTACGCAGAGAGAGGCATGGCAGTGCCCAGGGGCTCCTTTTCCTCAGGCCCAAACAAAGAAGGACAGTTTCTAAAGCACCTCAGGGTCAGGTCCACTATTGGGACCCCCACACCACCCAGCAGGTAGACTTCTCCACTGTAAGACCCTAAGCCCCTCTTCTACTTCCCACCAGTTTCCGAACACCACCAAACTATTCAAGAGCTCTGCAAACAGCTTAATTCCACAGCACACCCGTCAATATGTACACAAAAGGAATAAATAAAAGGGTACTTGGTTCACCTTTTTTTGGAGGGGGGGTATTTTTGAGACAAGGTCTCCTGTTAGTCCCAGCTGGCCTGGAGCTCACTCTGTAGACGAGGCAGGCCTTGAACTCACAGAGATGTGCCTGCCTCTGCCTCCCAAGTGTTGGTTCACTTTTTAAGGCTCTCAGGAACACATGTTTCTCATGTGTTTTCCTTCTTTTGAAGTAATCAGGACATGCAAATGTTCTGACCTACTTGGGCAATGAGATTCTATCAACTGTCCTAGTACCTGTGGATGCTACTTTTGAAAGGACTGAATTAAAATATAACAAGTGGAGGGCTGGAGAGATGGCTCAATGGTTAAGAGCACTGACTGCTCTTACAGAGGACCTGGGTTCAATTCTCAGCACCCACATGGCAGCTAAGAACCGTCCTTACTGGTGCTACACGCCTTTAATCCCAGCACTTGGGAGGCACAGGAAGGTGGATCTCTGTGAGTTCAAGGCCGGCCTGGTTTACAGAGTGAGCTCCAGGTCAGCTGGGATTTAAAGGGAGACCCTGTCTCAAAAATACCAAAAAAATAAAAATAAAAAATAACCTGAAATATAACAAGTGGAACTCTTGATCATTTCTAGGAGTTTCTTGGTGGAGTTTTTTGTGTCCCTTAGGTACACTATCATATCATCTGCAAAAAGGGATAATTTGACTTCCTCTTTTCCAGTTAGTACTCATTTAATTTCCTTTTAGTTTCAGTAAAGTAGCCGGATACAAAATTAACCTAGAAAAATCAGGAGACTTTCTTTACACCAACAACAAAAAGAGAAGGAATACAAGGAGACCATCCCATTCACAATAGTTAAAATATAGAAGCAACCCAAGTGTGTAGCAATTCAATAAGTGAAATAACATACAAAAAGGGCAAATGTACAATACAGTTTACCTGCGGTAGAGTAGAAACGTTAACATTCATGTAAATAGTCATGTAAACAGTCATGAAGACAGAAAATAGATTGCAACCATAGGCTGGAGGGAAGTTGGAGAAAGGACTTCTTTCATATTTATAGAGCTTCAGTTTTACAAGATAGAAGGAGTAATGGAGGTTGAAGGTAGTGATGGCTGCAAATTTTGAATGTATTCCATACTACTGAACTGTGTTTAAAATGGTAAAGATGGGGCTGAAGAGATGACTCAGTGGTTAAGAGAAATTGCTGCTCTCTCAGAGAACCTGGGTTTGATTCCTAGCACCTACATAGCAACTAACAACTGTCTATAACTCCAGTTTCAAGGAATCCAATGGCTTCTTCCGACCTCCACGGGCATTGCACAACACTGGTGTACTTGCATACATGCAGGTAACATACTCATGCACATAAAATAAAATCATAAATAAAAATTTTAAAAATGATGAAATTAATTGCTATTGGATTGAGAGTCTCCCAAATTCATGTGTTGAGACTGTGTCTACTATGTTGGTACACAGAGAAGAAATCTTTTGGGAAGTGATTAAGTAAGTCATGAGAGCTTTCTCTTCATGAACGAACTAATAACACCTGTGATGGTTAATCTTCACTGTCAATCTGATCATATTTAGAATTATCATGGAGAGGGCTGGAGAGATGGCTCAGTAGCTAAGAGCACTTGCTGCTCTTTGCAAAGGACCCAGGTTTGGTTCCCAGCACCCACACTGAGCTGTTCACAATTTATAACTCTAGCAGGGGTTCTGTGTAGGAAACTTTCTTTTTTTATGCCGAACAGGGATCATGTGGTCCTGCTAAGGGTGGTGGAGACACAGCACCCGCTTTGCGGGCACTGTGGGGAGCTGGCCTCTCGGTGCAGAGACCAGCTGGCTACTTCCCCTAGCCCAACCTAAGTGGTAACTCCAACTTAGGCTCTTAGCCTGGACCCACGAGACACTCTTGGTCGTGACTTCTCACCTGCCCAGGGCCTGGACAGGAATTTCAAGCTGATGGCTGATCGCCTCCCTTCAGCCAATACCAATACAACACCAGCTACCCAGATTGGTGATCTGCAAAGGAATCTCTTTCCAACCCACAGGTCACCTGAACGAAATCCAGGCCTACCTTAGCCTGTATACGCACAATAATTAATAAAAATAACGGCCAGGAATTCCGTGATGATGTTACTATGAAATTCAAATTTACTCCTTGCCACAGCTTGCTTTTATAAACCAAGTGATGTCAGTTCCCAGGACCAATCATAGGCCCTTCAATTCCACGCCACTGCACACCTTGCTCCACCCAGCACCATGTACCTAGGCCACGCTGCTTGCTCCTCCAGACTCTTGGCCATTGCAGTGTCTTGAGGCATGCCAGCTGGAAAGCTAGCCTGCAATTCAAGCTGGGTTTCCCTACAGTTCTGACACCCTCTTTTGGTTTCTGCAGACANTTTTTTTTTTTTTGGTCTTTTCGAGACAGGGTCTCCCTGTAGCCCCAGCTGACCTGGAATTTGCTCTGTAGACCAGGCTGGCTTTCAACTCACAAAGATCAGCCTGCCTCTGCCTCCCAAGTGCTACGATTAAAGGCATGCGCCACCATGCCTGGCTCATATTTTTTTTATATATAAAAGCAGCAATATGGTTAAAAGGTGAACCCCTTAATGGGCTTGAGAATCAACCTACCACTTATATTCAGATTTTGGGTGGAGGATATGTATGTATATTTTGAAGTGATATAAAATTAAAGGGGGAAAATGAGAAGAAAAAAAAGACTGAGAGAAAGATGCAAGATATGTATGGTAGAATGTAGGAACAGGGGTGTGGTGGGGGAAGGGAGAAGGGAATGTGTCTAAATGGAACTGAAAATGATGTATGAAATATGCAAAACATCAATAAAATATATATTTAAAAATACTGTAAAAAATAAAATAAAATAAAAAAACAAGTGGGCCATCAAGATGATTCCACAGGTGATCGTGCTTCTGCCAAACAAGTCCAGTGACCTGAATTCTATTCCCTGTACTCCACCTGTGTGCCTTAGCATTTATAGCTAAGCAGGCTCTAGTACACACATCCACTAGAGTAAATAAATATTTTTAAAATACAAAATATAATGTCTCTAGAGCTTGGAAAATCCATACTTTTAAATTCAATTATTGATATTCTGAAATGTAGCCAAAAGAAATAAGCTATGGATCAAAATAAATAGATAAAGTTATTGTGCTGGGGACTGAACCCAGGATCTTGTGCATCCTAGGCAAGCACTCTACCCTCAACTACATCCCAGCTCACTGTAGCATTTTTTTTTAAGACACAGAAAAATTAAACACTAAATACCTAAGTACGGACAGTAAGCATTGACTATCAGGTGGATGCTAACAATTATGTTTGCAAAGAATTTGTATATTTATAGAAAAATGTTCATAATACATTGACAAAAAATAAGATCTAGTATTATATTAATTATATAATAATTGTATTCCATCATGAGATTCTAGCAAAATGTACTTGAATTCTTGCTATAAGCCATTTATAAAAATCTAGAAATAGGGCTGGAGAGATGGCCTAGCGGTTAAGAGCGCCGACCGCTCTTACAGAGGACCCGGGTTCGATCCCCAGCACCCACATGGCGGCCAAGAACCGTCTGAAACTCCAATTCCAGGAGAACTCCAGTCCCAGGGGAATCCGACACCCTCTTCTGACCTCCACGGCATTGCACGACACGGGTGCACAAACTTGCATGCAGACAGTGCATTTATACACATACAAAAATAAATAAATAAATAAAAATTTAAAAAAAAAATCTAGAAATATCCTTCAAGTGTTAAGAAAGTTCTCTTCTAATCCAATTTTTTAACTTTTTGCATAATTTAATATTAAATATTATACTTTCTCGGCATCTACTGATATACTCAGGAGATATTTCTCCATTAATCTGTTAATGTAAATTTTCTTTTTTTTTAAATATTTTTTTTATTTTTTTTTTTTTATTTATTTCTGTATGTGTATGAATGTACTATATGCATGCAGGCTTGTGCACCCGTGTTGTGCAATGCCGCGGAGGTCAGAAGAGGGTGTCGGATTCCCCTGGAACTGGAGTTCTCCTAGAATTGGAGTTTCAGACGGTTCTCTGCAGCCATGTGGGTGCTGGGGATCAAACCCAGGTCCTCTGTAAGAGCGGTCAGTGCTCCCAACCGCTAGGCCATCTCTCCAGCCCCCTGTTAATGTAAATTTTCTAATGTCAAATCCAATCCAGTCATATTACTTTTTTTTGGTCTTTTCGAGACAAGTTCTCCCTATAGGCCCAGCTGTCCTGGAACTCACTGTGTAGACCAGGGTGGCCTTGAACTCACAGAGATCTGCCTGCCTCTGCCACCCAAGAGCTGGGAATTAAAGATGTGTACCACTATGCCTGACTTCTGGACTGTTAGGTCTTCATTATAGTTTTTAGATATATGCTCCTAAATAAGGTCGGCCCCTAATTTTCATTTTTCCATATTACCAACTTCTTTTGATTTCCTTAAGATTATCTCTCTGGATTTATTTAACCTCTGTCACCTACAAAGTTATCTATTCCCTTGTTAAACTTTAACATGCATTTATCAAATTCTAAATAGCCAATATCTTTACCCTCCTCCCAAACGATTCAAGAATCTTAGACATATTAACTACATTTGCTTTTCCAACCATTTCTCACTGAAGATGTCACTGCTATTTTCTACAGCTGACTTGTGCTTTTACTAACTTTTTCCTTTCTTTATTCTCCATCGCTTTTCTTTTTCTCTGTGTCTTTCCCTCTATATCGAAGGGTTACATAAGGCCATTTTCATATCTAATGCCCTAGAGCAGATCTCTCACTCTCTGCTACTCTGCTCCTCCCCTCCCCCTCCCCCTCCCATTAGTGAGTCCCCTTTGTTCCCTACACAGCATGCCTCCAGCTTTCCCATCATCTGTGCATGGAACTTTGGGTGTCAATAAAGTCTGGGGCTCATAAACGAGAGAAAACGTGCTATTTGTCTGTCTGGTATGAGCTTAAATCACTTAATAAGATTACCTTCAGTCGCATGGGCACAACTTCATTCTTTTTCTCCATGGCTTCTTCCTAAGCCTTCTATTCAGGCATAATTTTCTTCTGCTTAAAGCATATCCTTTTTTAGTGACCATCTTCACTACAAACTCTCTAGATTTTTGTAAGCCTAAAATGTTTTTATTTTGTCCTTTTTTAAAAATGAAATTTTTAATGGAGACAGATCCCTAAGCTGACAGTTCATGTCATGTGAGAGAGTTCATGTCTCTCAATGCAAGAAATAATATTTTTCTGCCTTCTGACTGCCATTGTTGCATCTCATAATTTCTCATCCTTTTGAAGATAAGCTGCCTCAGCTCTCTGACTTTGCATAAGATCCTCTCTTCATCTTTTTCATTACTTATCCTTATTAGAATTCATGACTTTAGGAATATGTGATGATTTTTATTGTACCTTGAAAGTATCAGTCATTATCTCTTTCTCTTTAAATGTTATCTTTTCTCATTTTCTCTCTCTTCTTATTCTAAAACTATAATTAAATTTTTCTTCAGATTCATTGGCTAATTCTCTGTTCAACCTGTATTTCTTGGTTCTTAAACCCATTGACTTATTATATTACTCTTATTTCAAATTCCATTTGGTTCTTTTTCTAACAAGTGTAGTTAGTCTTTACAGTTAGTTTCTTACCCCAGCTCATTGAGGGAGGGGGTGTGTTTTTTTTTTTTTCTATGAGATGTTCATTGTCTTCTAATTTCAGTCATGAGAATTCTCTGTAGTCTGAAATAATGGACTTTTCCAAAAGAGGAAAAAAAGAGGCACTTCATTTAAACCAAATTTTCATCTGCAGGCTTTTCTGAATACATAACTATTCTTATATGCACCTATATTAGACCTGATTTGGAAGCACAGATTCTCAGAGCAGATAATCAAGCACCTGCTCAGCCAAGGTTTGGTTGTTGTTTTCTTTTATTTTTTGAGCCAGAGTCCTATACTGTAGCCTCGGCTGGCCTGGTACTCACTATGGAGCCCAAGCTGGTTTCAAACTTTTAGCAATCCTCCTGCCTCAGCCCCTGGAGTGCTGGAATTAGATACATATGCCACCATACCCAGCATCAAGTTTTTTTTTTCTTTCTCTATGGGGTTTGGGGAGAATTTTTTTTGTTCTTGTTTTTATTTTTTTATTTTATTTATTTTCGTACGTGTATGAATGTACTGTCTGCATGCAGGTCTGTGCACCCATGTCGTGCAATGCCACAGAGGTCAGAAGAGGGTGTTGGACTCCCCTGGAACTGGAGTTAAAGACAGTTTTCAGCTGCCATGTGGGTGCTGGGGATCAAACCCGGGTCCTCTGCAAGAGCAGTCAGCACTCTTAACCACTAGGTCATCTCTCTAGCCCCTCTTGTTTTTATTTTTAGTGTATCTGTGTGTGTGTCTGGTGCTCACAGAAGCCAGAAAACGTGTCTGATCCCCTGGAACTAGAGTTGTTATGCCATGTGGGTGCTGTGAATTGAACTCTAGGTTCTCTGTAAGAGCAGCCAATGCTCTTAACCACTGAGCCATCTCCCCAGCCCTGAGAGCTGTGACTTAAACCCTCCAAAAGGGGGGAGGGGGCACTCAAAAGACTCTGCTCTTAAGATCTGTGCAATACTGCTACCTAGAAAATAATAAGAGGAGACAGGCTGTGAATGTCAGCCCTGCTAAAATGTACCTGACAGGGCCAGTAAGAAAATCCAGACGGGATTCAGAATCCTTCCACCTCCCTATGCCCATGGCAGGACTGGCTCTCATCTTTTGAAGTTTATGTGGGGGTATATGCTCAAATCTTTTATATTTTTAAATTGTGTGTGTGTGCCACATGTGTGCAGATGGCTGCAGAGCTCAGAAAAGAGCATTGGATACCCTGTAACTAGGGTTTCAGATGTTGTGAACCACTTGACATGGGTGCTAGGAACCAAACTCGGGTCTTCTAAAGGAGCAGCAAGCTCTCTTAACTGCTGAGCCATCTCTCCAGCCCCCATCCCCTCATCTTAAAAGTGGTCACATAATGGTATTAAGACTATACCAAAAATAAATAAAAAATAAATAAATATCACCCAAAGGAATGGGGACTCATAATTAGACTTTTGAAATCTGAATGGATATTAGCCTTGAATTCTAGGCCAATGTTACCATATTCAATCACATCTAAAGTCCCTAATGACACACAAAATATCTTCCATTGCATATTACTTAAGAAATCTTGGGGCTGGAGAGATGGCTCCGAGGTTAAGCGAACTGACTGCTCTTGTAGAGGACCTGGGTTTGGTTCCCAAAACCTACATGGCAACTAACAACTCCAGTTCCAAGGGATCTGACTCTCCTCTGACCTCCTAGGGCACTGCACAACATGGGTACACTTACATGCATGCAGGCAATACACTCATACACATAAAAAATATAAATAATAAATCTTAAGTACTAAATCTATTCCACCAAATGATGCTAAGAAAAGCTGTTCATTTGTTTCTTCAAAATAATGCATGGACAGGGGGATAAACTGGAAGATTGGCTCCCAGATCCTGCACACTAAACAAGTATTCTGCAGCCTGTTTTATTTGGGGACAGGGCCTCACTAAGTAGCCCAGCCTGACATCATCCTTTACTCTCACCTTCCCAAATAACTGACCCTAGAGGAATGCACCATTGTTCTTGGCAAACAATATTTTAACTTCTGCTAAAAGAATGAAGAGGTAATTCCTACTCTGACACTCAACTCAAAATGAACATTTGAAGCTAGGAATGTAACATAGCAGTAAAGGATATATATATATACATATATATATATGTATATATATATATATGTATATATACATATATATATATCATTAAACTTATCAAGTAATGCATAAATGAATAAGAGAAAAGTAAGATTCATCTATACAAAGATATTCATCTTTATCTATCATATTAGCAAAAAGACAAAACATTTCATGAAGCTTAAGTGTTTGGGTAGGGAGTAGAGAAATCGTTTGTGATGTAATTCTGATAGGAATAAAAATTGTTCAATGTCTGTGGAGACCAATTTATCAATCCTTATCAAAATTATAAATGTATGTACATTTGACTCAGCAATATTCTTTCTAAATATGGTATAATCATTCTTGGACTGGTACAAATTGATGCAAATACAAGGTTATTCACTGGCCATTGTTTGTATATGATTAGAAACGATCTATTTAGAAACTAATATGGTTAAATTACAGTACATTCACATACATAATAGAATATTGTTTAGCTCTTAAAAATGAAATTATAAAATTCTCAAGTAAGTGGATGGAACTAGAAGCAATCATCCTGAGTAAGGTAACCAGACCCAGAAAGACAAACATAGTGTGGACTCTCATAGCTGAATTCAAGCTTTGAAATCTAAGAGAGGAATGTGTCAATCTGAAAATCCAGAGAGGTCAGGAAACTAATAAGTGGCCAAAGTGAGAGGAGGGAGACTTCCTGGGAGGGGAGGTAGGAGCATAAAGGAGGTAAGGGGAATACTGGAGTGGAAAGGGTCAAGTGGGGTGAGGAGCAGGAGAGGAGGATGGAGGAGAGGGTATGGGGAGCGATAACTAACACTACATGCTTTTAGAAAAAGCCATATGGAAACCTACCACTATAGAAACTACCCAAATATACATATATATTACACATAGAGATTAAAAGGAGTTACCTTATAATAGGTGGACTAGACACCATAGGCTTACAAAGTAAAAGCCCAATGCCAGGAATGGGCTCCCTCTTTTGAAGATGTTGACCAGGGGTAGCACAAACCTCAAATAAAACTGGTCATTTGTCCCTGCTCTTGGTTACCCACCAGAGCTTCACAGTAAGACCCTATTGCTAAAGGTACTACATACATGAACTGTGAAGCAAGCAAGGAGAAATCAAGCTGTTGCTGACTTCAGAGCCTCATTCCAACTGCATAGCTTTCATAGAGCTGGAAGGGGCAACCTTACCTAGCTGTGAATCCTGTGAACTACAACAACTGGCCTGGCAAGATGCGCCCACCAGTGCCATAGTGGCATAAATATTATGGGAGTAACCAACTGCTTTCTAACTGGATTGCTAGTAGTACAGTCCCCCCTATGGCCTGTGACCTGCCTAACCTCAAGTTCCTAGGCCTGATATCAATGTCAGATATAGGCTACATCCTAGATATCACAGGTCACAGGCAATAGGAGAGAACCTAATACTATTACTCTGCTAAATAGATATAGTATTAAAGTGGTTCCTAATGGCTTCTTGTTAGACCCATAAATTAATGTATCTCTCATCTTTCAGCAGAGAGGCCTCTTTAAAGCACAGGTGGTGATTAACAAACACAGAGAACAACTGGCCAACATGCAGAGAATAAGAAGCTGCAGAATCCTTATCCCTCAGTAGGACACCCCTATCAAACTTCTGCCTCTCAAAGTTCAGAGATGATTTCAGAAGACAGGTGGGGCAGAAAGATTGTAAGAGCCAGAAGAGGTGGAAGACCACAAGGAAACAGAGGTTTCCAGAGAGCTGGGAACTTACTCGTATGAACTCACAGCAGTGATAACAGCATATGAATCCCTTGAACTCACTGGCCAGCCTGTCTAGCCAATCAGTGAATTCCAGGGACAGTGTAAGGCTTTGTCTCAAAAAACATGCTGGAGAGCAATAGAGGAAAACACTGGATGTCAACGTGTGGGCTCCAAACACACATGCACATATACACAAAGAAAAAAAAATTTTAAACAGTGGGCTAGAGGCCAGGTGAGGTGATGCACGCCTTTAATCTCAGCACTTGGCAGGCAGCGGCAGGAAGGCCTAAGAACCCAAATAAAAGAGTACAGCAAATGATTGTAGCAGAAATAAGAAAAATTATTAAAGAGAGAGGAGGAAGTTTTACCTTAGTGGTGTCACCCCTCCCCTAGCCTTAGGCAACAGAGCATAGGAGATGAGGGGAGTGGGCATTAGACTTTGCCTCTGCCACCTTCAGATCTGAGAAGGTCCCATGATTTCAAATTCTACACCAAAGCCACTGACCCCCCCCCTCCAGAACCACTCTGGCTCCTGGCAAACTCCTATATACCAGGATCCAAACTTCCCAACTGAACTCATCATCATCCATGCAATCACGAAGCCTGTAAGAATGGCTGAGCCTAGTGGCTACAAGCTCTGGATGGGCCCCGATGGCATTAGGCTTGTGTTGATCTAATGCCCAGACTAGTCCCTGAGGACCCGGGCTCCAAGAACACCCTCAAAAACCTGGGATCCAGGTCCAGCCCACAGGACAATCAACAAGCCTACTCTACTGAATTCAGGCATCAGCCCTACCTCTGAGGACCAGATAGGAGATGAACCCTACCTACACATCAGCCTATATGAGGTCTGCAGTAGCAAGAACACCTAGAGATCATGCCAGACAGCAGGCACAAAATCTCAACCAGCCAGAACAAGTTCTTTAAATATGCAGATAGCATAACCATCAAACAATCAGGGAAACAAGACCACCAATGGAACAAAATGAAGTACCAGTAACCAACGCTAAGGAAATGGAAACCTGTGAGTTACCTGACAAGGACCCACCATGACTGTTTCGTTGAATATGATATGTCTATTAAAGGTTTCTTGAACATGGAATGTCTATAACCAATAGAATATGGACAAACTATTGGATGAAACTGAGAGGATAAACCCATGAAGGGGAACAACCTGAACAGACTAGAGTCCAAAATGACATCTCCAGAGAAAATAGACTTTTTTTTGCTTCTCACCTGCTTGTGCCCCTTTCCCAAAGCCTAGGGAACAACTTGCAGAAGAGGAGGCGTGGTAGAATGTAAGTGCTGCAGAGAGATAGGGGTGAATCGTGAGACTACAGCAATATAGACTGGACTGTTATTCGATCAACATGCTTGTGCATACAAGCTTCTCCAACTGGACTATGGGAACCTTGGGTTGTTCAAAATTTGGACATAGATACTTGCAAATTGGTTTTACATGAATGTTACTTACATTCATTGCTTATGCTTAATAATTTGGCTCACTTCAAAAAAAATGCACCAATTACCTAATTGTATGGCAAACTGACGCAACCGTCAATGTTATCTGAAAACAACTGTGCTCTTATATGTAGAATCCCCTTTAAAAAAATAAACAACTAGAGGAAAAAGAAAAGAAAAGAAACTGAAAAAAAAAAAAAAAAAAAAAAAAAAAAAAAAAAAAAAAAAATTAAAATTATTTTAAAATGATCAAATTTAAGAGCCAAAAGCACAATGATCTAAAAAATAATACAGAATTGATTGTGCAAAAAAAATAGAATCTGTAAACTCAGAGACAGGTAACTTGAAAGTATAAAATCAGAGAAGAAAAACAAATGTAGAAGAATCAACAAAGCTTACTGATTGACAGGTCAGCACCCACAGAGCAAATATTTAGAGTCAAAGAGGAAAAGGAGGAAGATAAAAAGCCAGAAGCTTATTTAAAGAAATAATAGCTAGGTGTAAGGGTCCACACCTTTAATTCCAGCACTTTAATCCCAAGCAAAAGCAGAGGGACATCGGAGTTCTAGGCCAGCCAGGTATACATAGCAAGTTTCAGGTGAGCAAGGGCTATAGAGTAAGACCCGATCTCAAAATTAATTAACTGATTAATAATTGGTTAATAGCAGAAAAGTTTTCAAATATAAGTATCCAGGTATGAAAAGGCCAAAGGTCTCCCATAAGATTCAATCAAAACAAGACTCAATGTACCAAGATATATTTTAACCAAAATTTCCAAAAATCAAAATCAAAAAGAGACTCCTAAGAGCAAGAAAAGAAAAACAGTGCCTCTTATAGAAAGGCTCCAACCCTTCCGGGCTGGAGAGATGGCCTAGCGGTTAAGAGCGCCGACCGCTCTTACAGAGGACCCGGGGGTTCGATCCCCAACCCACGGCTGGCGTCCGGAACGAACCGTCTGAACACTCCATTCCAGGAGAACAGATACTCCGTTCCAGGGGAGAATCCGACGCCCGATTCTGGACCCGGCATTGCGCGACACGGGTGCACAGTTACATTTGCAGCCGCAGTACATTCAATACAATACAGATAATAAATAAAAATAATTAAAAAAAAAAAAAAAAAAAAAAAAAAAAAAAAAGGCTCCAACCCAACGGGGCAGCAGAATTCTCCCCTGAAACCTGAGAGGCAGGAGAGTGGAATGACATATTCACAGTGCTGAAGTTCAAAAACAAAAACAGGTACTTTGCGCAACAAAGCCGTCCTTCAAACATAAAGGCTAGATTAACTCTTTCCCAGATGGAATCTAAAGAAGCTCAGAACTACCAGACCTGCCTTTCCAGAAATGCTAAAGGAAGTTACTCAAGCTGGAAGAAATGAATGCTAATTAGTAACACAAAAACAAACCACACTACAAAATTTGAGCAGTGGAAGTAACTCAGGGGTGCAGTGACTGCCTGACTATATGAGATCTTAGGTTCAATCTCCCAGCACTGAAAAAAAACAAAAACAAAATTGCTAACAATGACAAAGCCAGGTATGATGGTACATTCAGGAGGACAGAACAAGATTGTGAGTTTTGAACCAGCCTAAACTACATTGCAAGACCTTGTCCCCCCACCCAAAAAAATACCTCAAACAAATAAATAATAAAAGTAATTGGTAAAAGTAAAAATACATAGTCAAATGCAGAATACTTTACTCATATAATAATATGCATGAACTTTTTATATTCTTAGTATGAAAATTAAAAGAGAAAATTATCAGGCCAGGCATGGTGGTACATGCCTTTAATCCAGAGATCCAAGCCCCAGCTTGGTCTACATAGTTAAGTTCCATGCCAGCTGGGGCTACATGGAGATCCTGTCTAAAAACAAACAAAAAGACAAAATTACCAAAACTTATAATAGCAACAATAATTTGATAGGAGATATATTATAAAAACATAGAGATTATGACACCAAAACCTAAAATGGAGGGATAGAGTAAAAAATGTTGAGATTTGCTTCATTTTTGTTATTGTTGTAGTTAGAGGTTTTGGTTTTGGTGATTTAGACAGAGCCTCATGCAGCCCAGGCTGGCCTCGAACTCACTACATAGCTGAGAATGACTTTAAACTCCTGATCCTCCTGCCCTCACCTGTCACTGCCAGTATTACAGGCATGTACCACCACTTGAGTTTTAATGAGATGAAAGTTAGGTTGTAATCACCTTAGAATAGACCTAGTATAATTATAAGATGTTTTACATAAGGCTTATAGTAAAAACAAAACAAAAACTGGTAGAAAATATACAAAACATAAAAAAGCATACTATCTATAAAACAACCAGAAGCTACTAACAAAATGACAGTATGAAAATTATTACTTATCACCACTTAGCTTGAATGTAAATGGATTAAATTTTCTAATCACCCAAGGCTGGGGAAACATTGTCGGGGAGGGGATAGGAAGAATGGACAAGCCATGGGGAGGAATGCTGGGAAACTGTCTTCTGAACATGACGCGGTTATTGCCCTGATGAACTCACTGCGGCTGTGGTTACCTGCACAAGATAGGGCCATTCCTCATTTCATCATGTGAGGGGAGGGGGTTCATGAGGCTCCATTCCTCACTGCAGGACCATGGTTGATGAGAGAGGGATGTCATTTTCTTCAGTGAAAAGTTGCCTGTGTTTCAGTAAATAACTTCCCTCCATGCTCACGCAAGCAAGCCAAATTAAATTCACTAAGTTAAAAAAAAAATGTTGGGGCTGGAGAGATGGCCTAGCGGTTAAGAGCGCCGACTGCTCTTGTAGAGGACCGGGGTTCAATCCCCAGCACCCACATGGCAGCTGAGAACCATCTGTAACTCCAATTCCAGGAGAACTCCTGGAATCCGACACCCTCTTCCGACCTCTGCAGCATTGCACGACAAGGGTGCACAGACCTACATGCAGACAGTACATTCATAACATAGAAAATAAATAAAATTAAAAAAAAAATGTTGCTGGGCATGTGGCACACACCTTTAATCCTAGCACTTGGGAGACAGAGGCAGGTGGATCTCTGTGAGTTCAAGGCCAGCTGGGGCTACAAGGAGACCCTGTCTCGGGGCTGGAGAGATGGCCTAGTAGTTAAGAGCTCTGACTGCTCTTGCAGAGGACCTGGGTTCAATCCCCAGCACCCACATGGCGGCTGAGAACCGTCTTCAACTCCAGTTCCAGGGGAATCCAACGCCCTCTTCTGACCTCCATGGCATTGCATGACATGGGTGCACAAACCTACATGCAGAGAGTATATTCATACACATAAAAAAATAAATAAATAAAATTTAAAAAATTTTAAAAAAAGGAGACCCTGTCTCAAAAAGACCAAAAAAAAAAAAATTAGAATGTGTTGTGTATTCCATATATAATATGGCATGGCTCATTGTCTCTGAGGTCCCTACATAAGACCGATAGCCCAGCACCATTCATTATGCATGGGAGGAGGGGCTCATAAGGCCACCACCCCTCACTGAGAAAGGTTGCTGTNCAGGTGGATCTCTGTGAGTTCAAGGCCATCCTGGTCTCCATAGCAAGTTCTAGGCCAGTAGGGACTACAGGGAGAACCTGTCTCAAACAAATAAATCAATAACATAAAAAAAAAAATCAAAATGGGAAGGGGATTTGCTGGAAAGAAAAAGGCATTGAACCCTGCACAAAACTCAACTCCAAATGGATCAAGGACTTCAACATAAAACCTGATATTCTGAAGCTGATGGAAGGTAGGGAATAAACTGGAACTTACGGGCACAGGAAAGAACTTTCTGGACAGGACTTCACCCCATAACATGGGCATTAAGACCAACAACTGACAAATGGGACCTCATGAAACTAGTGAAGGACACCATCACTCAAGTGAAGAGGCAACCTTCAGAATGGGGGAAAAAATCTTTACCAGATAAACATGACTGAAGTTAGTATCCAGAAGATACAAAGAACTCAAAAACTGAACAGCAGAAAACAAGCAACCCAATTAAAATCTGGATGATTTTAATTGAGATGTCAACTGCTGATGCACAAATGGCTGAGAAACATTTTTCTTTCTTTTTCAATTTTTTTTTTTAGTTTTTCTGTATTTCATAGAACTTAATCAAATTTAGACCCCTCCCCCATCTGCACCCCCAATATTCCCCCCACCAGATACCATGCATTCTGTCATATATGTTAAGTCCTCTCTAGTCAGGCATTTGTACCTAGATGTCCTTCAGTGCAAGTTCATCCATTGGAGTCTGATCAGCAGTTGCTAATAGTTCACTGGCTAGGGTTGGGACCTGCTGCCCACATCCTTCGTTCTGTGCTGGGTTTTTGTCCAATTGAGTTGGCATGGGTCTTGTGTATGCTGTCACTACTGTTGCAAGTTCAAGATGAGCAAGTTCCCAGTGACCTGAAAGGCTGTTTCCTTATGTTCATGCACCAACCTTGGCTCTTAGAATTTCTTCACCCCTTCTTCCACAGTGGTCCCTGAGCCATGGGTAGGTGAGGTTTAATATAGGAATCCTATACAGGGACAGGCACTCCGCAGTCTTGGTCTCTAAAACTTAGCCAGTTCTGGTCTTCTTTTTAATGTTCGACATCTTTAGCCATCAGGGAAATGTAAGTTAAAACTACTTTGAGACTTCTTCTTACCCCAGTCAAAATAGCTAAGATAAAAAAAAAAAAAATGACAAATGTAGGCAAAGATGTAAGGAAAGGGGAACATGTATTCACGCTGGCAAGAGTACCAACTGACAGCCACTAGGAAATCAGTGCAGAGGTTCCACAAAAGCTAAAAATATAATTTCCCACATAATCCAGCCACACCACTCTTGCACATAACTCAACATCCTGCTGTAGAGATACTATGCTCATTGCTGCTCTAGTCCCAACAGATATTAAATGGAAATAACCTGTATTCAGCTGTCCATCAAGTAATGGATAGATAATGAAAGCATGATATATTTACACAATGGAATATTACTTAGCTGTTAAGAAAAAATAAAATTATGAAATTCACAGGCAAATGTATGAAACTGAAAACAATCATCCTGAATGAGGTTAACTCAGACCCAGAAAGACAAATGTCACATGTTCTCTCTCATAGTGGATGCTACCATTGAATGTTTAGATAGGTGTTTTTCTTTTTTTTTTTAAGATGTCATGTCTGCTCATTTCTTTATTTTTTTAATTTTTTAATTTTATTTATTTTTTATGTGTATGAATGTACTGTCTGCATGTAGGTTTGTGCACCCGTGTCGTGCAATGCCGCAAGGGTCAGAAGAGGGTGTCGGATTCCCCTGGAACTGGAATTAAAGACGGTTCTCAGCCGCCATGTGGGTGCTGGGGAATCGAACCCGGGTCCTCTGCAAGAGCAGTCAGCACTCTTAACCACTAGACCATCTCTCCAGCCCCTAGATAGGTGTTTTTCAATTGGAAAAATCCATAGAGGTCAAGAAACTAATAAAAGGGTCATGGATGGGGTCGTTGAGGAGAGAAGAGGTGATTCATGGGAGGGGAGACAGAATGCAGTGATATAAAGGGGGAAAGAACAATAATGAAATGGAAAGGATTAAATGGGGTGAAGAATAAGAGGATAGAGAGGAAGCAAGGGGAGGAATAACTAACACAAGAGGCCTTTTGAAAAAGTCATATGGAAACCCACTACTATAGAAGCATCTTAAAAACATACATATACGGGGCTGGAGAGATGGCCTAGTGGTTAAGAGCACCAACTGCTCTTACAGAGGACCCGGGTTCGATCCCCAGCACCCACATGGCGGCTGAGAACCATCTTTAACTCCAGTTCCAGGGGAATCCGACACCCTCTTCTGACCTCCAAGGCATTGCACGACACGGGTGCACAAACCTACATGCAGACAGTACATTCATACAAATAGATAAATAAATAATAAAAATAAAATTTAAAAAAAACATATACAATATAAAAAGAATTTAAATGCTATAATAGGGGTTCAATGATCCTACCAGATACTATAGGCTAGCAAATAAAAAGCCCAATGCCAGGAATGGACTCTCTCTTTTGGAGTTGCTGACTGGGGGTGAGGGGAATCCCAAAGACCCTCAAACAGTCCTGGCTATTGCCACTGCTCTTGGTTTCCCAGCAGAACTTGGTGGTAAGGCCCTATTCCCAAAGATGTGACCTACATCCATGGGTTGTACAACAATCAAGAAGAGATTTGGGGAGTCTCTAGGACTATCCTGGCCAACAACTCAGAGGAAGGTTTCTCCAGACTGGCGCTGTTTCTTGTTACATAGTCTTCAGCTATATACACAGATTCAGATAGAGATCTTCTATGTATATATTTGTCGTTAGGTTGTAATATGATTCCCTCTGGTTTTTTACACTAGCTAGGCATTATTTATCTCTCCTCTCCCTCCCTGTCTAACCCTCCCTTCATGCCCTCCCCATTTAAAGTGTCTCCATTTTCCCCATTTCTCCCTTAATAATCCCAGTCTCCTATTGTCCCACGTCTTTAGAGCTTCTTCTTTCCCTTTAGCCCCAAATTTCCACTAAAAATATTTTTTTAAAAGAAAAAGAGTTTCGGTGGCAGGAGAGAGAGATGAGAGAAAGAAATAAAGAATAAAAGTGACAAAAATTCAGGTTCAGCAAAATGACTCAGGGAGATGAAGGCACTTTCCACCAAACTTAATGACCTGAATTCAATCTCCAGGACTCACATAGTGGAAGGAAAGAACTAACTCCTGTAAATTATCCTCTGACCTCCATATGCATGCTGTCTATACACCCTCCTACACACACACACACACACACACACACACAAAATATAACAAAATAGATTTATGTGTAAAGTGCAAAAATAGCTCTGGGCTAGGCATGTAGCTCAGTGTCAGAGCACGTGCCCTGGGTGCAATCCTAGCACCACGAAAAGAAAAAGGGTGCGGATGGGATGCTACCATTTGAATTTTTTCTTTTTCCTGAAGAAGGATCTCCAAGCATAGCCCAGGCAGAAGTCACAACCCTCCAGTCCCAGCCAAGATTGCGGTTGGTGGTGGGCATCATTATACCCAGCCCACTGTATACAAAGAAATAAAACTATTATGTCTTTGAAAAAAAAAACATAAAGAAACAAATAATGCTGAAAGTCTATGGAGGAACCAGTTGAGTGGATGAGAGGCAAAGTTGTGGGGGGAGGGGGACATTCACTAAATGCTCTTTCCAGATTTTTCTTTTAGAGCTAGGAGTAGGGGAGCAGGCCTATAACCTCAGGAGGCTGAGGCAGAAGGCTCAAGACTTCAAGGCTAGCCTGGGCTACCAGTGTCTAAAAATCTTTCTTAATATCTTTGAATTTAATTTAACCACAGGAATGTGTGATCTACTCAAAAACACTGCTTTTTCCCAAGGAATAAAAGGTAGTGGAGGAGCAAGGAGAACTCTGTGAGGAAAAGTACACTTTGCATTTACTGCAGCAGATCAGAGGTGAGAAACTTTCAAAAATGTGCTGAGAAATGTCCCAAGTTGAGTTTCTGCTTTGGACTGGAACTTGGACACTAAATAATGGATCTCTTTTTGTCCAGTAGTTTGCATTCACTTTCTTTTAACACTGTATTTTAATGATTCTCTTAGTAAACAGCAAAATGCTTCCAATTCACAAGTTGTTCAAAACCAGAAAAGCTGTGGTCCAGACTACAATGTTTGTATACAAACTGCTTTTGTTTTCTTTTCCTCTTTGTTTTCTTTTTTTCCTTTTGAAAAGATTTCTGTGGCACTCATTCAGACCCTGATCAGGAAAATACACGAATAATCAAGATTTCTCTATGGATGGAAGAAACACTGAATAAGATAAAAAACAAAAGGGACTTTCCAATATCACTGCACAAGCACACAGATGTCAGTGGTACCCTGAGTCTGGCTATAGCCAACAATATGCATGCACTATGAGAAGAAAACATTTAAAAAAAAAAAAACTGCAAAAATTTCCCAGACAGTGTTATGGATATCCAGAAGAGCTTAGATTACTCTAGTTTTAAAAATTACTAATTATGATCAGGATGGTGGTGCATGCCTGAAATCCCAACACTCTAAGGCAGGTGGATGGCCACAAGTTTGAGGCCAACCTGGGCTACCATATAGTGAGTAACAGGTCAGCCAGGGCTGCATTAAAAAGATTGCTGGTGTCTTAAAACAAACAAACATGAATTACAGAACATCAATTTTTATGAGACTCTCAAAGAGAATAAGAATTGTCCACTTAGTGAGGAGATATGGAAGGAGTAGGAGGGGACTGGAAATGACATAAAGACAATACTCACATATTAAATGCTCAAAAATTTTTTAAAAATGCTCCACTTTTCCTTTACTGCTTCCCAGCTTCTTATATCTAACACTAAGGAACTAGAGGGTGATTGTGTAGTCTTCATTTACCATTGAAAACCAAGGATTCAAATAAAAAAAAAAAGAAAGAAAATCAAGGATTTTTTTTAATATTTTTATTTCCTTCATTCACTCAAGTTTTCCTCTTGTTGTCTGATAACTTTGTATTTTGCATATTAGCATTTATTACAGCCAATATTTTAGGATAAGATTTAAGGAATCTATTCTTTACTGGCCAGCACCAACCTAACTGCAGCTCAACTTGGTAGCATGCCAGCTTTTGTTTTAAGCTATATATCTTTTCCTGGTATTTAAAGTTCAAGACCGACAGCATATTGAGAGATCTATAAACATGAAGGCAAAGCTCTTTGTATTTTTTCATCTAAAATGTTTCCAATTTATTTTAAAAATTTGTTGGATTTTTTTTCCTGTTCTGTTTTATATAATATATGGAGTTAAAATAAGATAACAGTACAAATTGTTATTTAAAAAAATTATTTTTCTTTTATGTGTATGAGTATATTGCGTACATGCATATGAGTACACCATGTCATGCAGTGCCCACAGAGGTCAGAAGAGGGCGTCAGATCCAAACTGGAGTTACACAGATGATTGCTAGCCACCATGTAGGTGCTGGGAATCAAACCTGGGTCCTCTGCAAGAGCAGCCAGTGCTCTTAATTGCTGAGCCAGCTCTCCAGCCCTCTTTTCTATTTTTACTTGTATTAGTAATTTGAAAGTTTTGAAAATTCATAAGTTGCAAAAAGGTACAGTCCCTCATTTGCCCTGGCCCTTGGCCCTCAGCAAGCTGTGAGCTCTTCCTTCCAAAGGCGCTCTATGCATATAAGAAAAGGTTTTTTTTCTCTCCACCCTCCCTTTTTACCTTTTTACAGAAATAGATAATATAAAACCAAACAGCCTTAAATTGAAATTTTAAAAAAATCAAATAATATTTGCATAATCGTAAAGCGTTATACGAAAATACTACTTTTGCTAACAAATCTCTCTTGAAAACACAGCTTTTTCAATATTTCCAGTACCACTGAAAATTCAGGAAGAACTGTTTGGCAAAGGACAGCAGAACACTTAGAAAACTAAACTGCATACAATTACCAGCAAATCAACTCACTTATCTTCAGGTCCAGGATTCTGACCCCTGAAAATCCTGTACAGGTCTTCCAAGTTTCCACCAGGGATAATTTTTCAGGGATAAGTAGCACTCTGTGGAGATTTGTTCTGAGGTTCAGAGGCCCCTTCACTACAAGGAAGACCGTGAGGGCGGGAAAAGGGAAATAGGAAGCTGAATTTGAATGTCTGATTCTTGTAGACTAGCAACAAGGAAGTGAAGACAGGTGAAAAAGAAACAGCGAGTGCCTTTCCTTGGTTAATCAGTAACTCACATGCACTCACCCTGAACTAGACTTTCCAGACTTCCAGTGCAATTTTACAGGTTGGGCAGAGGCACCTGAACGGCTGGAGAGATGAGTAACTTCTTAGACAATGAACCAACCACAGAGAAAAGAGTTGAGACTGAACCACAGAAAATAATTCAAGTTAGGTGTAGCGGCACACACCTGTAATTCCAGCATTTAGGAGTTGGTGGGTGGAGGAACAGTTCAAGGCAGGAGATCCTCAGCTACTCAGCAAGTTCAAGGCCCACTCAACTACAACAACCCCTTGCCACATGAACTCCAGTCCAAAAAGGGGGAGATAGGCGGCCAGGGAAAGGGAAGGGAAAAGGGAGGAAAGGGAGGAAAGACAAACTCAAGAATTGAAAAACCCAGACAGCTTTCCAGAACTCTAAGCAATGTCTACAACAGATGCTGAATTCAAATAGGGAGTCAAACAGTCAACTTTCCTTCATGTCTAGAGTAAGACAAGGGGACTAAAGAAGACCCGGGAGAGGAGTGTGTGGTTCACTACTAAGAACACTAGTGCCAAGTATGGGAGCGCCCACCTTTAATACTAGCAGAAGCTGGTGTTCTCTGTAGTTGGAGGCCAGGCTAATATACAGATGGAGTTCCAGGCTAGCCAGAAGCTACATGTCGAGACCCTGTCTCAAAAAACAACAATTAAAAAGAAAAATACAAACACTTAGACTACATCTGCTGGTTTAGGTTCAAGTCCCAACCCAGCCTCCAATGGGCCATTTGGTCCTGGACATTCCTGAACCCCAATTTCTCCATCTCCAAAGTATTGTGAATCTGCAACCTGCTCTGTGCAAACTGATTGCTCTCTCCCAGAACCACAGCAGAGCAGTTTTAAGACTGTCAGAATTCCAGCTTCTGGCCTGACTTCAGCCATTTTTTCACTAACTATCCAGGATGTTACAGATCCCTCATTTGAAAGGCATTATAGGAAAACATCATCTCTTTCATTCCATCAGTAAATCTCAAATACTATTTCAAGAAAAATAAGCAGGCAAAGTTTATCTAAGATAAAACGAAGACTTCAATCTCAGATGTCAGAAAGCAGACATCAAAATGGTACAGGGTCCTCTGAGATCCACCACAAGATGACAACAATTCAGAAGTGATAAGTGGGCCACTTTGAAGTGAAAGACCTGTCAAGAATAGAACCTAAACACCACTCGCTTCTAAACAAATAGCCAACACAGTTTATAAACAAAGTCTTGAATGTTTTTTCTGGAACCAGACCCAAATTTATAACCTCCTAATCTCCACATAGAGAATGAAGCTCCTCCACTCACTGAAAATCAGAAACACTTCTTTCTACCTATCTGTATTTTGTAAGATATTGGGAATTTGAAAATAAAACCAACTCAGTATTTTACATAAACGTAGTCTTGCATTCCTAAGGAGCTACATGATGTAACAAAACATAGACAATATCAAACCTGAGTTCAAATTCCAAGTCTCTTCCTAACTCAGGAACATCATAGGCAAGAAAGTAACCTTACTGAGTCCCACAAGCTCCGCTGAATGAAATGATTTGACCTCTTTAGATCATTGTGGATTGTAAGAGACACACAGCACATGCCTAATCATATGTCAGAAGCATATTTATATGTATTTCATCCTTTTATTCCAGAACTCTTTAGGATATTTACTAAACAAGAAATGTTGGCCCTGCTGGGTGAGGCATGCTTTTTATCCCAGCACTCTGGAGGCAAAGGCAGATGGAATTCTGGGAGTTTGAGGCCAGCCTAGTCTGCACAGCAAGTTCCAAGCCAGCTAGGGCTATAAAGTGAGACCATATATTTTAAAAAAGTAAATAAATAAAAAAATAAAAGAACAACAAAACCCAAAAAACGAAAAGAGAGAGAGAAAGAAAGAAATTACTAGAAACTCCTCTCGTACTAAATCTCAAACATGCCAAAATTCCTCAGTCCAAACTACATAAAGTAATTGAAGGACTCGTTTGCATTTATATATGCAAAATTTTTGTTTCCGTGTTATATACATGTTTGGAAGCAAATATACTATCAGAACATATACACTGTCAGTTCCACTTATCATTAGGTAAAAGCATATGGAGCCGGGCGTGGTGGCGCATGCCTTTAATCCTAGCACTTGGGAGGCAGAGGCAGGCGGATCTTTGTGAGTTCAAGGCCAGCCTGGTCTACAGAATGAGTTCCAGGACAGCTGGGGCTACAGGGAGAACCTGTCTCAAAAACACCAAAAAAAAAAAGCATATGAAACGGCTTGAATCTACAATAATACCAATTTCAACAGACTGCAAATGTTGGCATCCACAGCAAAGATCTGATACCTGTGGTCCCTAGATTTGCTGAAAACAGCAAGATAAAAAAAAATCAGTCACTCTGCATTTTCACCCCAGTTCTTCCACTTATTAACTGTGAGAGTTTAAGATTGCTTAGTAACCTTAATCCCCAGCTTCTTAATTTATGTAACAAATGTGGCAGAGTCATCTTTCCCTGTAAAGACTGTAAGACACAGGTACTTAATGCATACAAAATGCAGAGTTGGTGAGAACATTTTTAACACACTGGCATAAAAGTTCTCAGTTGTCCTGTCTTCATCCATCCCATCTTCTTCTACTTTGAAGCATGGAAGACAAAAACTTTGATGATAATAACAAAAAGCTGTGTAAACTTCTTCACGGCTTTCCTAAAATGCACTTCCAATTTGGCACACCCTATCACAGAATTACTGGATTTCTCCCTAAACAAAAATGGTTACGGGTGTCAACGGCAAGTGAGTGAGTATCCACTGAACTGTGTCTAAATGATTTTCCTTGTGACCAAAGCCAGCCTGGAGTAAGCCCTGCTAGTGAGAGGACAGAACATGCTTCCCAGGCAGGCTGGGAAGGCATTGTTCAAAGTAATGAGTTCTGCACGACTTGGTCCACAATTCATAGCTGACTCTAATTCTCCTAGACAAAGAGCAATAACCAAAAGGGAGATGCTCTTCAGCAAGCTTCTCTGGGCTTATAATCTTTATTTAACTCACAAAGAAGTAAAGAAGGTCAGAGTCTTCCCTAACCTCTCAGCCCTAGAAATGACAAGTGGAAATGTTTTTCAGCCATGGTCAGCATTTTTGCTTGAGGTCTTCCTGTGGCCATAATGGATTTCAACGGTCAAACTCACTAACAATTTCTAAAACTTGTTCTAGCTCAAAAGCTAACATGTTTAAATGTTCCACTGTATTTCTTTCATCCTTCCATAAAGGATCTTTTTCCTTCAGAGAAATAATAGTCATAACCCTTCAAGCGTGTACCCCAACACTATTCTTGGAAGGGAGCTGGCAGGAGGTTCATTATGTCATGAAGCATGGAACCAGAACAAAGGACTGCCGAATCCTCACCTGTCTTCCTCTGGGAAACCTGAGACAAGGCCTCTGAGTTTCTCCCACACTATTCACTGCACTGCCACGACAGTGTGCTGAGTCTAGATTACAAAAATTTAAGAAGATACATGCACACAATAGCGTTATCTAATTTTCTAAAACACACACATTTTTAAGCAAAACTGAACCATTTGTTTGAATCTAGACATCTAATCAACATCAAATTAGTTATTCTCTTAAGAATACCAAAGATTGGGCTGGAGAGATGGCTCAGCAGTTAAGAGAGCTTGCTGCTCTTCCAGAGGACCTGAGTTCAGAGCCTGTAACTCTAGCTTTGGAGGACCCAAATAAAGCCCTCCTGTGCCCCCCACTGGTACTCCCCACACACAAGTAGACACACATACATAAATAAAAATGGCTTTTAAAAGAAGAAGAGGGGCTGGAGAGATGGCCTAGCGGTTAAGAGAATGTCTTTGACTTTAAGGTAATACACTCACATGAAATTGTGCTGACAGACAAATAATTTAGAGAGCTAGAAGCTGCATCCTCAGTTACAAAAGTCCTTAAACCTGGAACTGAAAAGCAGGAGTGTTAAAGAATATGCACTATGGGGCTGGAGAGACGGCCCAGCAGTTAAGAGCACCAACAGCTCTTGCAGAGGATCCGGGTTCAATCCCCGGCACCCACATGGTGGCCGAGAACCGTCTGAAACTCCAATTCCAGGAGAACTCCAGTTCCAGGGGAATCCGACACCCTCTTCTGACCTCCGCATCATTGCACAACAGGGGTGCACAAACCTACATGCAGACAGTACATTCATACACATAAAAAAATTAAAAAATTAAAAAAAATAAAAATAAAAAGAAGAAGAATATCAAAGATTACACTGAGGATGTGACTCCATGGTAGGGTGCTTTCATAACACATGAGGGGCTTGGTCTCATCCCCAGTTCTAGAGGAGAGGATAAAAAAGGATCAAAGATAGTATCTCTACCCTGAAGATAAAAAGTTACTTTAGAATTGTTTTAGGAACTCATAATTTACTGAGGACAAGAATCTGAATGTATTCATTTTGCCTTCTATGTAAATGTTCGCAATAAATATTTGTTGGCTAAATGAATAAATTTAATACAAAAGGAAATTTCTCAAGACAGGCTTGGTGGCACACACCTTTGATCTCAGTACTGGCAGATCTCTGTGAGATGGAGGCCAGCTGGTGGACATAGTGACTTCCAGGCCACAGGGAGACCCTGTCTCAAAAGAAAAAAAAATTCTCAGGATCTTGGGGTGTAGAATGATGGTAAACCACTTTCCTAGCACACAAAAGTGGGGCTCCAGGTTCAATCCCCAAGAAGGAAAAAAAATTACTTTGTATTATATACCTATAATTATGTAAAAGACCCACTTTCAAAATAAAATAAACTTGGCCGGGCATGGTGGCACATGCCTTTAGTCCTTGCACTCGGGAGGCAGAGGCAGGCGGATCTTTGTGAGTTCAAGGCCAGCCTGGTCTACAGAGTGAGTTCCAGGTCAGCTGGGGCCACAGGGAGACCCTGTGTCAAAAAGACCAAAAAAAATAATAAAATAATAATAATAATAATATAAAATAAAATAAACTTAATTGAAGTCAATGAAGCAGGAAAACGTGTCAAACAGAAGCAATAACCTTTAGCACATTTTATTAGAAACCTGGTTCCACTATAAACTGGCTCTGCCCATCAACCTCCCCTCCCTTTGTTTCATTCCCAGCCTCCCCCAAACACTCCCAATCTCATTATCCCATGATCTGCTAAAACAGTAGTTCATCTCCAGGAACAAACAGAAACACATGTCACTGAGAATTAGGCTAGTGGAGCCAGGTACAAGCCACCAAATAGGGTCACAGAGTACTGAACCTGAAAATTAAGTACTTCTAATTTTTAATTCAAAGGGGAATTTTTAATATTTGAGCTTAGGACTTGCACAGTGTCTAGACATTGATGAGAAAAAGAATGGGAGAGAAAACTTTATCAGGATGCTATAGACCAATTTTTTGAAAAGTAGAACGTTCATTTCATCAGCTGTTAGTGCTGAATGAAATTATTTAGAATTTCCTGTTACTACTGAACACACAATTCGGAACTAGAACGTGTTCGAGACCAGAATGTAGAATCCTCACATTACTTCATTCAAGGTATTTTAGCCCATACTTTATCCCAAGAAAAGTAACTCCGTTTAAACTTTTATTAGCAGTTATGTTCATTCAAATCAATGTTTATTTAATAGCAACGAGCTCTCAATCACTCTGCCAAATAGTAACCCAACCTAAGAAAAAGTACTACCAGAAGCTCTTGTTCCAACTACGTGCCCCTGAAGATACGTTCTCTTGCCAAATGTTCGCCTGCGTGTAAACAAATAGGATTTAAAAGAGGGGAGGGGGAAAAAAAAAAGAAATACAGAGTGAGTTCCAGGACAAAAAAAAAAAAAGGGAGACAAAAAAAAAAAAAAAAAAAAAAAAAAAAAAAAGAGGGGAGGGGGGATTTAAAACACAGTCTTGAGAAAATGGCTCTCAACAGAAGGCTTAAGAAAACTAGTCTGCAATAAGGTTTCTGGAAATATTCTCAGCAGAAGATCGTAACCCCGCGCGCAGCTGGAAAAGCAACGACTTGGCTGGGAAGCCTTTGTTTCTATTCATGGGTATTTTACTCTAGCTCATTTTGGAGCTCATCCCGCAGCAAATCAGCCCTGCAGAGGATGCCGGCGCTGCGGGCTACTGTCGCACAGCTCTTCACCTAGGTCTGTCTTCATAAGACTTGAAGCTGGCTACATTTTTAAAAACACCGCACCAGAAGGTAAAGTCTTTTTTGACGGATTAGAAGGAGGAAGCCTCAATGCTCCAATAAGCAATTTATCAGCATTATTCTCCTTCTATGATCCAAAAGATAACGTAGAGAGGGAAAAAAAAAAAAAACTTTATTTTTCATCCAGCTGGTTATCACTTTAATATGGAACTCTGAAAGTAAAAAGGCAGTCCTAAATTGATTCCAAGCTACAAACACAACAAAAAAGTCTAGAGGAAGAGACGCGGCAACCCAGACTAGCAGACCCGGCTTCACAACGCCCAGTGGCGTCTTGGACCCCGGGCGCCGTTGCCATAGGAACCTGCGCAGGCGCACAGCGCACCTCCCCAGCCTCAGCTAGCCTCCAACGCCCCGCGACGCTCTGGTGGCCCCTAGTTGGTCCCAAGCAAAAGCAATGGAGTAAATCCTTCTCGAGTGAACGCACGGACCTTTCTCCCAAAGGGCTCTAGCGGGGAGGCAGGGGGGAACCGGGGACTCCGAGTGTAGCTCGCTCCCGGGCTACATCCCAGAGGAGGACCCCGCAGCCCTCCCGGGCTGGAAGCATCCTGCAGCGAGGCCCCCAGGTGGGACCCCAGCCGCCCAGGAGAGGTCCCTCCCGAAGCAGGCACACAAGCCTCCACTTTCTGATCCCGACGCCCTTGAGCAGCCGTGGTCCATATCCTCCCCCAGGGCATCTCGCGCATAACGCGGTGCACGGTTGCCGGGCTCGGGCCACCTGCTCTGGGGACGCTGGACGCACAGTCCAGTCCTCCTCTTCCCGCACCCGCCCTCCTCTCCCCTTTCTCTCCTCCCTCAACCCCCCACCCCCACCCCCGCAAAGCACTGACCTCGGCTGGCGAGATCCCGCAGAGAAAGGACTCCTCAGAGTTCCCGGCACCGGTCTGGGGTGATGCTTCTGACCCCGTGTGATTCCAACTCCAAGACCCTGCCGAGGGCCACAAATGGCCCCCCAAATAAGCACTTCTCCCCCAACAGCCGGAGAATCCCCTAGAGTCGCTGGAGAAGCCGGGCGCTGCCGCCACAACCTGCTTTCTCATTCAAATCCTCGGGCTAGCTCTGGAGCCCCCTACCTCCCAGCCGTGCAGCTCAGGGGAAATCAGGAACTGGAGCCCGGGGGAGTGGACTGGAGCGCCTGCAACCTCCCCTGCCCCAGGGGGCTGGTAGACGCTCGGGGCCAGGGGCTGGACCTTGGCCTGCGCCCTCTTGAGGGGCTCCTTGCTAGGCGAGGGCCAGAAGCCCGGGAATACAGTCCTCCCCCTGACGCCTCCCCACCAGACCCCTAGCAGGTTTGAAGAATCGGAATCCTAGGGCACCCGGTGGATGCTCAAAGGAAAGCCCTGAGTTGTGGAAACAAAGTTAGAGAGTTCAGGGAATCGGGCCTGTGTGCGGCTTCTAAGAAAGAGTTTGAGCCGCTTCTAAAATAAAACTGCCCCTTCTCCTCTGCTTCCCGGTTTTCCATTTAAAAAAACAAAAAATCCGTTAATACTGATAAACCAAGGCGATCCGTTTACAGTAAAACACAATTCAAACCGAGGAAGAAAGTGTAGGTGACATACTTTGTTTTCCCATAGTCTCTTCCAAATGTCACTCCTTGGCATTAATTAACAAGTTAATTAATCAGATCAGTTCAGTGACTGACAGGCTCCAGCGGCTAATGCGCAGTGACTAATGCACAGCAAAGGCAGAGGGAGGTTTGCCCAGAGCAGGTACTCAGAAGCTGTTGCAATGCTGAAATCTACCCAGCGCACAGGCGCGGAGCCGGACCTGCAAGGGACCCATGCCCAGGCAGCCAGCGGTGGTATGATCCGGCTCGGGGATTCCAGGATTTGCATTTATCAGTCTCCATTCAACCTGCCCTATTGTTAATTCAAAGCCCGGCTTGGAGGATCCGGGACGCGCACTGCTCCTCACTCACCTTTCAATTTAAATTTTTCCTCCAATAAGAAAGTGTTAGCAAAGCTGGTCTGGCAGCGTGGGGTTGGCAGGGATTTTCTGGGCCTAGTGACAACATAAACAAAAGTCATTTTCTTCTCTCTCTCTCTCTCTCTCTCTCTCTCTCTCTCTCTCTCTCTCTTTTTCCTTGAGTGAATTTGCTCAGGAAGTAATAAACGAGAGCCTGAGACTGTAGAGTTGGGACTGACCGCCAGTCCACTTTGACGGACAGTTAAGGGGGTGGAAGGGGGACCGCATTGTGACCTCCAGCTCAGGATCTAGGATTTCACCTTTTCATCCATCTTAGCCGATACCATAGAAACAACCCATTTGTATTATTCAATTCAACAGAGGCAATTACAATGTCACAGCAAAGCACCATGGGCAAGAAGAAACTTTACTCTGAAAGCTATCCTGAACTCTCAGGAAAAAAAAAAAAAAAAAAAAAAAAAAGGCCACCAGAATAGCCACAAAATATGAGGAAAAAATTGATTCAGAAAAGAAAAATACAGGATCGTTTGGCTTTATAAGGAAAAAAATAAAACTCTTAATTTTTTCTCTTTTTTCTCTCTTTTTTTAAAGACCCATTTTCTAAGAAATTGTGTAGCGTTAAGGATATAGATCCTTAGTGTGTTTTGAGGCCCTGAGTTCAATCTCAACACCAAAAACAAAAGAAAAGAAAGGAATGAAAAAAGAAAAAAAGGAAAGAAGTTAATCAAATAGTTTTCTGCCTCTAAATTGCTTTTTGTTGTGAAGACAAATTTGTTCAAAGATTTGTTCCCGTGGTAATCACCGTGGTGAATAGAAAAGTTAAAAAAAAAAAAAGAAAGAAAGAAAGAAAGAAAAGAAAACACAGATGGCCAGCCCGCAAGCCCATGTTTATCTCTCTGGAACTGAAAACCTATAGTACACTTGCATGTTAAACTCAAAGTTCCTAGCATGAGTGTTTGTTTACTATGCATTCTTGATTTTGAGTGTTCATTTCCATAATTTTGTGAACTTTTAAGTTTCTTCATTATGCAACAATCTACAGAGAACAAGAAAGATAACATAATATTCTTCCTCTCCCATCTTTGTAAAATAAAACCTTTACAGATTCAGCTAAAACCCCATCTCTGGCCCCTTCCACTCCTACCCTGTAAGTATTAACCCTAAAACTGATTGGATCATAGGTAAATATGCACATTCTGAAATTTTAGTGTGTACATGTATGTGTTTTCTTTCTATTTTGGCATTTTAAGATAAGATCTCCTATAGCCCAGCCTGGTCTCAAACTCATTATGTAGCAGAGGCTGGCCTTGAACCCCTAAACTGTTTTCCTTCGTTTCCCAAGTGCTGAGATTACAGGAGTCTTTTAGTATTGCTTTTCCAGCCAAGTCTTTTTTCAAAGCACCATTAAAGAAAATGAATTTGCTGGGCATGGTGGCTCATGCCTATAATCCTAACACTTAGGGAGACATGAGCATTGCTGTGAGCTCAAGGCTGACCTGCGGTACATAATGAGTTGCAGGACAGCCAGGGTTACAGAGTGACACTCTGCTTCAAGAAGGGGGGGGTGGCAAAAGGCAGGCATGGCGGCCTTTAATCCCATCACTCTGGAGGCAAAGGCAAGTGGATCTCTATAAGATCAAGGCCAGCCTTGTCTACACAATGAATTCCGGGACAGCAGGGGCTACAGGGAGACCCTGTCTTAAAAAGACCCAAAAGGAGGCTGGAGAGATGGCCTAGCAGTTAAGAGCAACAACTGCTCTTGCAGAGGATCCTGGTTCTATCCCCAGCACCCACATGGCGGCTGAGAACCCTCTTTGACTCCAGTCCCAGGGGAATCCTATGCCTCTTCTGACCTCCAAGGGAATTGGACGACACAGGTGCACAGACCTACATGCAGACAGTACATTCATACACATAAAAAATAAATAAAATTTTTTTTTAATTTAAAAATTTTAAAAAAGACCAAAAACAAATGGGGACTGGAGAGATGTTTCTGTGGTTAAGAGCAAAGGGGGCTCTTAACATAGGACCCAGGTTCAATTCTCAGCAACCACATGGTCTATAACAGCCTTAAGTAACTCCAGTTCCAGGGGATCCAATGCCTTCCTCTGTCTTGGACAGGCACTTACACGCATGCTGGAAATACACATGCACATAAAATGAAGGGGGGAGAAAACGAGAAACAATAGAAATGTTATCACTTTGGTAACTTTGGGGAAGCAGGAGACCCCTGCTTTCCCTGATTGTGACAGTGGGAGACAAAAGGATTAAACAATGGGTAGTAAACAAACCCTCCATTGTACCAGAGTCAACAGAACAACCAAACAGACAATACCCGCCTCACCCATCCACCCCCACCACTGACTAAAAAGGATTCAGGAGAACAGGATCAGTGCTAAAGCTCCTTACCCATACTGTCCCTGCAGTGAAGTGCCTTTTCTATATGAGTCTCCTTCCAAGCAAGTTCTAATCTTTTCGTAAAAATTTACCTCTTATCCACGTGCAAAGGACTACTGCTGATTTCTTAACTCAGGCCTGCTGAGAAGTCTAGGGTAGAATCTCCCTGTTTTTGCTCTCCTTAGGACCTCGCCCATACAATAGTTCTTCACAGGGTCTTTAGATTTAAAGTTTTCTGAGTCATCAAAGGACTAAGGGAGCACCCATTTTTCCTTTTTGTAAATCTATAGTTTTTAAATCTATTTCCTACCTCCACCTCCTCACTGTCCAGGGAGGCCTCTCATCAATTATACTGTCCCAAGCCTCCCTTCTAAATAGCTGCCAGATTTCTACACATCACCTCTGCTGGATACTGAATGTCCGCTGACAATCAGGATCACAGAAAATGCTGTAAGCAGGGCCTGAGTCACAGAAAGCTGATTGATGTGCCTTGCGGTAAGCCCGCTGAGCTGCACATCACAGAGGATTTTAAAGAAAACTGCAGTAGGAATCTGTGCTGGAAGGAGATTCTTCTAGCTGCGCAAAAACAGTGCTTCTTGTTTAAGGTGGGGAGAAAGGTCCTGTCCAAGTAACTCAAATTTAACCAGCAATAATCTTGAGTTATCCCCAGGAACAACAGCCTGAAAGAGATAAAGAATACCTCCATTTTAATCAAAGCACCAGGAAATCAAGGAAACTGTGACCTAAAAGATCATCCGAGAGGAGTCACTTCCCTTCAACAGCTATTTCTTTTCTTTTATTGTATTTATCTTTGGTCTTTTTGAGACAGGGTCTCCCTGTAGCCCCAGCAGGCCTGGAATTCACTATGTAGACCAGGCTGGCTTTGAACTCACAGAGATCCCCTGCCTCTGTCTCCCCAGTGCTGTGATTAAAGTCATTGCCAACACACCACGCTCATCAATACCTATTTCTTAAGAGCTTGCCAGGTCAGGCACAGCCCCGGGTGATCAGAGCTATCTGAAATACAGATAGCACCTTGGAAGTAAAGGCCAGGACCAATCCTCGTATTATTGTATTATGTATCATATGTATTTTTGTTGTTGTTGTTGTTCTTTTGAGATAGGGTCTCCCTGTAGCCACAGCTGGCCTGGAACTCGCTATGTAGACCAGGCTGGTCTTGAATTCCCAGAGATCCACCTACCTCTGCCTCCCAAGTACTGGGATTAAAGGCATGTGCCACCATGCCCAGCTTATATGTATTGTTATTATTATTACATATTGCTCAGAAGTTAAGAACACATAATAAAATTTCATATCAAATGACCCAGCAGAGAGCCATGTTTCCCCATCTGTAGCCAACTGTCATGCTGAGCTTAAGATAGAGAAAGGAACATGAGCAGGGAAAGCTGCCCTGTGGGAGAATTATTGGGCTTTATGTTTTTTACTGTTTAGCAAAAAAGGCTTTCAGACTTTCACAAAGTAAAATATTGTGGGACTGGAGAGAAGACTCAGCAGTGAAGGTCAGTGACTGGTCTTGCAGAGGACGCAGATCCAGTTCCCAGCATCTACATGGTAACAAATGTTGGTAACTCCAGTTCCAGGGGATCCAATGCCCTCTTCTGGACTCTATGGGCATTGCACAAAATGGATACACTTAGATTCATATACATAAAATAAAAATAAATAAATCAAAAAGAAAAACAAAAATAGTATAATGAAGCTGTGTATGTTAGTTACTTGATCTCAACATCTGTCAGGATTTGGGCAACTTCACCCAGAAGTTTGGGGCATCACTGTAATATTTTCATTCATGTGTTTACACACTTTTGCACCACTGTGTTGGTTATTGAAAGACATGTCTTCAAAGTAACTAAGGACCAATATATCTGAAACCCTAAGCAAAATGCCAGGTAAAAAAATAAGCTCTCAAAAATGTCAATGGCTGGAAACTGGAGAAATGGCTCAGTGGTTAAGATTAGCACACATCATTCATGCAGGGCACCTGAGCTTGATTGCCACCACCCAGTCCTGAACTCCTACAATTGCAGCAACAGAGGGATCCAACACCTCTGGCTTTTGAGAGCACCTGCGTTCACAAACATGGACATACACATAATTTAAAGTAATCAAAATAAATCTTTAGAAAATGCCAACAACTATTTTTACTGTTATTTCCAACATTCTGAAGGCTTTTAAATTATAACAAAATAACTGACACAGAGCAGAAGCATGTAGAAGGAAATATGATATGTAGAAGGAAAGAAGTTTCCAAGGCTCAACTCTCACTGCTCTTCATGCCTTACCCACCTATAACATTTGTTTATATTTTTCTGTAATAAGTGAATGTAATTATTTTTTCTTTTCATGTGGAAAGGAAATATATAAGTAATATAAGCAAATATATTTTACCTAACAATTAAGGAGAGAATAACAGTTAAATTTCTACATCCAGAAGAGTCTGGACTACACATAAGGAATCTAGCCTTGAGTTTTCCTCCTTTTTTATTTTTTATTATTATTTTTTAATTTTTTATTTTTATCAATTTTATTTATTTTTGTATGTGCATGAGTGTACTATCTGCATTTAGGTTTGTGCACCTGTGTCGTGCAATACCCTGGAGGTCAGAAGAGGGTCTCGGATTCCCCTGGAACTGGAGTTCTCCTGGAATTGGAGTTACAGACGGTTCTTAGCCGCCATGTGGGTGCTGGGGATCGAACCCGGGTCCTCTGCAAGAGCAGTCGGTGCTCTTAACCACTAGGCTATCTCTCCAGACCCTTATTATTTTTTAATATATTTTGTTTAATATATATTGTTATTTTTCTATGTGTATGAATGTACTGTCTGCATGTAGGTTTGTGCACCTGTGTCATGCAATGCTGCAGAGGTCAGAAGAGGGTGTCGGATTCCCCTGGAACTGGAGTTAAAGACAGTTCTCAGACACCATGTAGGTGCTGAGGATTGAACCTGAGTCCTCTGCAAGAGTGGTCAGCACTCTTAACTGCTAGGCCATCTCTCCAGCCCTATTTTTTATTATTTTTTTAAAGACTTACTTTATTTGTGTGTGTGCATATGTGTGTTTGTCCACACATGTGTGAAGGTGCACAGAGACCAGAAGGTGGCATCAGCTCATCTGGAGCTGGAGTTACGGGCATTTGTAAGCTGCTCAGTCTGGGTGCTGGTAACTGCACTAGGGTCTTCTGAAAGAACGGGTACTACTAATGGCTGAGCCACCTCTCTACTCTCCATTTTTTAATTTTTAATTTTATTTATTATTAGTATTGTGTGTGCGTGCACATGTGGAGGTCAGGGGACAACTTTCAGGAGTCAGTCCTCTCTTTCCACCATGGGTTCTTCCTATTGAACTCAGGTCCTCAGACTTGTGGGTAAGCGCCCTACCCTATGAGCTGTCTCACCATCTCCAGGTTCATTTTTGTATCTTGGCAAAATACTGTGACTAGTGGATAAAAGCAAAACAGTAGGTTTTCTTACTTGAAGTTTATCAGTTGAACTCTGATTTTTCCCTTTTTATAAAATTTTCATTTATTTATGTGTACGAATGTTTTGCCTGCACATATGTGAGTCCCCCATGTCATGAAATGCCTGCAGAAGTCAGAAGAGAGAGTCTAATCCCCTAGAACTAGAGTTTCAGATGGTTATTAGCTGCCACCTGGGTGCTGGGAGCCAAACCCAGATCCTCTCTTAACTACCAAGTCATCTCTCTAGTCCCAGAACTCTTATTTTTCTTAAGCCCAGCCATACTTCCCAAGAGATTCTAGTTCCCAATAGAATTTAAAAGGCAGAAAATAAGGTAATGAAAGTAAACGTTCCATTTTCTATGTATATCCTATCCCCCCTCTTTCTCCCTCCTCTCCCGCCTCTTCTCTCTCTCTCTCTCTCTCTCTCTCTCTCTCTCTCTCTCTCTCTCTCTCTCCTGCCCTTGCCCCTGCCTCTGTCTCTCTTCTCCTTAGAGGAGATTGAAGTATTTTAGAGGAAACAATGGTGTCTAAGGAGAACCCAGCCACTTTTCCTTCTCCTAAAAGCTTCACACAACTCAACTCTTGGCTTTTGTTTCCAGAAAGATCTCCCACAGAGCCAGAATCTGCTCGCCCCTCTAAGACAAGCCATCTAACCGAAGTATATTATTCAGCTAGGAAATAATATTGAGACTTCACATTCCATTGTCTTTAAAAGTTACACATATTAAACAAAAGTTGAAAAACATACTGAAATAAAATGAGGAAAGAAACTGTTAAAATGGAATAGACCCCCCCCCCAAAAAAAAAAAGCCGGGCGTGGTGGTGCACACCTTTAATCACAGCACTTGGGAGGCAGAGGCAGGCGGATCTCTGTGAGTTCAGAGTCAACCTGCTCTACATAATGAGTTCCAGGACATCTGGAGTTTCAGGGAGACCCTGTCTCAAAAACAACGACAACAAAAGTAATGGGTTTCCTTATGGCATCTTTCTTTCTTTCTTTCTTTCTTTCTTTCTTTCTTTCTTTCTTTCTTTCTTTCTTTCTTTCTTTCTTTTTTCCCCCAACTTCATGTTACACAAGTAATGTGCTTACCTGGTAACAAGGTTTGGGGGAGGCACATCACATGTCACACAATTGTGTGAGTACCCACTCATCACAGTTAGGAATCAGAAACAGATCTCAAGATGGCATTTTATTTTTTTGTCTTTTTGAGACAGGGTCTCTCTTTAGCCCCAGCTGGCCTGGAGCCCGCTATGTAGACCAGGCTGTCCTTGAACTCACAGAGATCCGCCTGCCTCTGCCTCCCAAGTGCTAGGATTAAAGGCGTGCGCCACCACACCCAATGGCATTTTCATTTTTAAAGATTATTTTTCTACATATGTGTGGGTGCCCACCTGGGTTTACGTGCACCACATATGTGCAGGTATCTGTGGAAGCCAGAGGGCTTCGGGTTCTAGACCTGGAGGCTCAGGCAGTTCTGAGCAATGTGGAGCAGTGCTGGGACCCGAACCCAGGTACTCCACAAGAGCAATCTTAACCATTAAGCCATCTCTCCACCCCCAGCGTTTTCGTCCACATATGTCATTCAGTCTTGTTTTCATTTGTCCCTCTTCCTCACTGCTGTCCCCTCTGCCTCTTGTCCCCTCAGCCCCAGGTCTCCTCTTTCCCCAGATAGTCTCCTCCTTCGCTTTCTGGTCACAAGTATGTACAGGGTTCCCCATATGAGCAAAAACTTGGGCTCAGTGTTGTTAAAGGAACAAAACTGATCCAAAAATGCAGTGAATATACTTTGTATTACACTATTTAACAAGAGAAAAGAGATAAACAAATGACATTCTAACGTGATGGGTGCTAAGGTAAGTATACCTACAATTGTAGAGTGTGGGGAAATCCAGCTTGAATTGCAAGCTAGCTTTCCAGCTAGCATGCCTCCAGGCACCGCATTGCCGAGGGTCTGGCCCCACCCCAAGGAGGAGCAAGCAACAAGGCCTAGGTGTGTGATGCTGGGTGGGGCAACGGTGTGCAGTGGCTCTGAGTCGGGGGACTTATGATTGGTCCTGGGAACTGATGTCATTTAGTTTATAAAAGCAAGGAATAAATTTGAATTTCATAGTAATATCATCACAGAATTCCTGGCCATTATTTTTTTTATTAATTATTGCATGCATACAGGCTAAGGTAGGCCGGAATTTCGTTCCAGGTGGCCAATGGGATGGAAAAAGGCTCCCCTTTGTGGACCACCAATCTGAGTAGCTGGTGTTGTGAATGGGCATAGGCTGAAGATCAGCCAGCAGCCAGCAGCCTGAAATTCCTGTCCAGGCTCTAGGCAGGTGTGAAGTCACAGCCAAGAGTGGAACACGTGTCTCGTGGGTCCAGGCTAAGGGCCTGAGTTGGAAGTACCACTCAGGCTGGGCTACAGGCAGTAGCCAGTTGGCCTCTGCTCTGAGGGGTCAGTTCCCCACAGTGTCTGCAAAGCGGGCACTGTGTTCCCATTCCCCTTAGCAGGGCTGCGTGGTCCCTGTTTGGCATAAAAAGAAAGCTTCCTACAGTAGAGGAGCAGAGGAGGATGTGAATCACTCAATTTCATTCCTGAATTACCCAGAAACAAAGTGACAAGCTGTGCTTAGATGTCCAAAACAAAGTAGAAGATAGAAGTAATAATCCTAACAAAAGTTTTTAAACTTGATAATATTTATTTATTTCTGTGTGTGTATGTGCAAGTGTGTGGGTGTACATGTGGAGGTCACAGGACAGCTTTCAGGAGTCAGGTCTCTCCTTGACCATGTGGATCCCAGGGATGAAACTGAGGACAGCAGAAGAGGTGGTAAGTTCCTCATTTGCCGAGCCATCTTGCCAGCTCTAACATAGTTTTTAAAGTTTTATCAGATAAATTAGAAAAATTATAACAAAATTGAAAGTAGTTACCGAGAATGATTAATGATATAATCTCATTCAGCATATCCAAGAAATGAGTGTCCAGTCATGCCCACTCCCACTGTGCTATTGGTCTATGGACTCAAAAGCAAGCCCGACTCTCAAAGTCACTGTCTGAAAGTGACAGCACCAATTGTTTAAACCAGAATGTTTTCTCTCTCTGGAGTTTACTCAGTGGCCTCGCTTGAGTTATAGAAACCTATTTATCATCAGCAATATTCTTCAGAAGATTGTGCTAGAAATGGATTCTTTCAGAGCAACTTTTAGCAAGCCATAGCATGGTTCTTGTGAGCCAGGCATGGTGGTATACACCTGAGGTCTGTGCCTGTGGTCTCAGTTCTTAGGGAGGCTAAGGCAAAAGGATATTCTGACAACAGGAGTTCAAGACCACACTGGACAACAGAACAAAATCCTGATAGGAGGAAGAAGAGGAAGAGGATGCAGAAATTAATAAAGTAAATTAATAAAGTGTCTTGGCTCTAGGCAATGTACTCTATTAAACAAGTGGTTAGAGGAGAGAGGCATAGCTGAAGAGTTCCCTTAATCTTCTAGAGAACTCAACTCAAACTCAGGATTCATGGCTTCAACACAGAAAATAATTTCAGTACTGGACAGTATGACACAGAGTTGAAGTTTTATTAAAAAGAGAAAGAAAAGTGCTCAAGAAGAGAATAAAAGTACACTGAGGGGCTGGGAGAGATGGCTCAGCAGTTAAGGGCACTGGTTGCTGCTGCAGAGGACCCAGGTTCAGTTCCCAGCACCTTCACGGCAGCTACATTTACAACCATCTGTAATTCCAGTTCCAGAGGACCCAACACCCTCTTCTGACCTCTGCAGGCATTTCATGACACAGGGCCATTTACACACGCACAGGCAATACATGAAACAAAATGAATAAATAAATAAAAAATTTGTCTTTTTGAGACAATGTCTCCCTGCAGTGTTGGCTGTCCTTGGACTCACAGAGATCTGCCTGCCTCTGCCTCCCAAGTGCTAGGATCAAAGGTGTGTGCCACCACTCCTGGCTTCCAGCAGACATTTTTAACATAGATTTTTAAGCACAGGGGTTAAGAGAGAGATGCTAAGGAAAAAAATCAGACAGACCCAAGTGTGTCTATGGAAACCTTGAGGGAGAATTGCAATGAAATATTTTAGCTTTAACTATATGTACTAATTTGTTGTCTTACAAGTTACAACTCAAAAAGTTGCTATGAAAACTTACCCCCTTTCTCCCTGTTTTTGGTAAGTGAGATTATAGGATGGCTCCAGGGGTAACTTGAAATAATAATCTGCTAAAATAAAATCAAGTACCACCAGGATTGCACAAGGTTTCTGGTAAGATTCCTAGAAAACTGCAGGTTTTCATCTGGGAAGGCAGAAAAAACTTACGTGAGTATTGTGTCAGAATCTTGCTTCTCAGCCAGTGAGACGTTTCAACCAGACTTTGAGGTGAGGGGCTCCTTTCTGTTCCCTAATTTTCCCTGTCTTTCTATCTTGCTTTATCAAAACCGTCTCAAAAAAAAAAAAAAAAAAAACCCAAGAAGTTTAAAAAGGAAGGTACAGAGAGGGCAGGAGGGAGAGAGGGAGAGGAAAAAAAACTAAGCAGTAAGGTTTAGAACAGAATATACAACCCAGTTCCTTGGTAGATCTTAAAGCCAAACAGATTTAATCTCTGGAGGAAGAAAGACCTATGGTTGCTCAACCCTACGACCATCCCAGGGCTTCTCAAATCCCATCAGCAGAAAGAGACTTGTACAATGGTTCAGTCCTCCAAGGGTGCAACTCTCACACTGCCTATGTTTCAAAAGAGTCTGAAAATAGAAAACAATTGTGGTGGTTTGAATGAGTGTCCCCCATAGGCTTTAAGTATTCAGACATTTTGTGTCCAGTTGGTGGCACAGTTCTTGGAGGTCTTAGAAGGTGTGGCCGTGCTAGATGAAGTATGTCACTGGGGGCAGGCTTAGTGAGTTTAACAAGCTTTGTGGTCTCCAGTCGTGCTCTCTCTGCTTCCTGTGCTCATTGCAAGATGTGACCCTTGGCTTGCTGCTCCAGCTCCAGCCGCCATGCCTCCCCCCACAATGAGCTCTAATTCCCTGGAACCGTCAATTGTAAGCTCAAATAAACTCTTCCTTTTATAAGTTCCTTGGTCATGGTGTTTTATCACAGCAACAGAAAAGTGACTAATACAGATTTTGGCACCAGAGAGTGGGCTGTTGGCTGTGAAGAACCTGACCACGTGGATGTTTGGAGAAATGTGGAATACTTTGGAACTTTGGGCTAGAAAAGCTGTTGACTACTGTAAGCAGAGCTTAAGGGGCCATTCTAGTAGAAGCCTGGAAGGAAGCATGGCTGCAAAAAATGTAGTTCCAGAGGAAAATAAAGACTTAGGCAGCAACTGGGATATTTTGATAAAGAGTCTGGCAGCAGTTTGCCCTCAGCCCAAATGCTTGCCTGATGCTAAATTGAAAAGCAATGGACTGATGTCTTTGGCAGAGGATATTTCAAGACAGCCTAATGTAGAAATGGTGGCATGGCTTTTAATGGTGAATATTGTGCAGATCTATAGTGAAGAAGAGCAGATGGGGCAGAAAGAAATGCAGAATGTACAGTGTGGATCTGAAAAGTACACTGGGAAGATTAAAGGTGTGGCCAAGGCATTAGAAGGAGAGGCTCCCTTTCATAAGGAGACTAAAGTGATTAAGGAGAGGCCTAGATACTTACAAGTAAACAATGGGAAAGGTGAGATTAAAGTAATTAGGGAGAGGCCTCGAGATTTACAAGTAAACAACAGAAATAGTACCTTCAGGGCAAGGCCACACCCAGCTAATTCTCCAACAAGTTCAGGGCAGAGAAAAATTGCAATTGTGGTTAAAGTAGGAGAGAGTCCATCCTGAACTTGCAGCCAGATTCGGCAATTTCATTCACGTGGTGCTGGCTTTAGAGGCATGAAGTTTGCAAGAGTGAAGGGGTCATCAGTTCTTCCTCCACTGTTTCAGAGAGCCAAAGAGGCCAGGCAGAGTGCAGCAGGGGCGTCCCTGAATAAAGAAGGCCCTGATAGGCCATTGTGCGAAGCTGTGAATGTGAAGCCTGGTTGGCAGCAGAGACCCCAAGAAGACATTCAAGATGCCAGACCTGGGAGATATTTGCCAAGCAGAGCTGCATACAGGGAGTGGTACCAGCCTAAGAGAGAGATGTGTGTTGCAAGCAAAGCTGGAAGAGCTGAGCCATCTAAGCCCTTTGGAAGTCAAGTTCCAGAAGTCGCACATGGAGCTACTGGACTTGGTGTTTGCCCTGCAGGTTTTCGATCTTGTTTTGGTCCAGTATTTCCTCGCTATGCCTCTATTCCTCCCTTTTGGAATGGGAATGTATATTCGGTTCCACTGTACAATGGGAGTATGTAATTTGTCTTTTGATTTTACAGGAGCTTACAGTTTAGGAGATTGGCTTGAGTCTCAGAAGAGACTTTGGACTGTAGACTTTTGAATGGCATTGAAACTGGTAAAGACTATGGGGACTTTTAAGGTTGGACTAAATGCATTTTGCATTTTATATGGTCAGGAGCCTATGGGGGCCAGGGAGTGGAATGTGGTGGTTTGAATGAGAATATTTTTGCTTCCTGTACCCACGATGCGTTCTGGCTGGTCTAGATGTTTTGGCCTCCAAAGGGGGGAGTGCTTTTGCAGGAGATACAGCAAACGTTCCATTGAAATGGAAGCTAAGACTTCCCCTGGCCACTTTGGGCTTCTACTGCCTTTAAGTCAACAGGCTAAGGACGGAATAACAGTAGTAGTAGGAGTGATGGATGCCACAGACAACCAGGAGGAAATTGGACTTATTCTCCACAATGGGGGCAAGGGACATTACGTCTGGAAGGCCAAAGAAAATGCTGTAGGGCGCTTTCTGGTGCTAACCATGTCCTATGATAAGGTCAATGGGAAACTCCAACAACCCAAACCAAGACAGGACAACAAATGGCCCAGTCCCTTCAGGGATGAAGGTATGGGTCACTCCTCCAGGGAAAGAGCCAAGACCTGCAGAGGTGTTTGCTGATGGTGGAGGAAATCCAGAATGGGTAGTAGAAGAAGGTTAGTCATAAATATCAGCTGAGGCCATGGGACCAGTTGCAGAAATTTGGATTATAATAGATATTAATCTTTGTCCTATTTGGTTAAGATGTGTTTGTCTATATTATATATATATATATACTATATATATATATATATTATATATATTAAGACAGAGATTACTTGTGTGTTCCCTTTGAATGTGCAACTTGAGATAAGTGTTAAGTGTTGCCATATTTAGGTCATTAGATACTGAAGGACTAAGTGTTCCTCAAGGACATTAACACCTACTCTAACATATAATGGCTTTGCTATTGCACATGGGACACTTATAAACATG